>JAVTVY010052875.1:0-26065 GCA_036873755.1 Hanleya hanleyi | reverse complement strand
AACATGCAAATCACATTCGACAAAGCCGTAGAGGTCCCCCGAACGAATGGCGTCGAACATCTGTGGCAAACTCAGGAGTGGCCGACGACTCAACGGGTACTCGCGCTCTTTTAGGAAACGCCGTAAATGGGGTAGGGCCTGGCACATGGTGTGAAATTCACACTCCCACATTTCAATCAGATGGTATCCTCTCTCTTCCACATAATCGCCGTTCTCCACCACTTCTTCCCGTAATTCTTCCGGTGTTTTTCCACGTCGTTCGTTGAAACGTCCAGTGCTGAAATGGCATTCGTGGCCGTGCCAATAGCAACCGTAAAATTGAAATACGGTCGGTGTCCTACCCACCAGGGCAAACCCATCGACGGGGAGTCGACGATCTCCTATCCGCTTCTCTGTGGCGTTGGTCTGGTGTCGTATATCAATTACCCGTCGATATGCTTCCCAATCCAACCACTGATCAGCCAGATGCTTGTAGGGAGTGCGTTGCGGTGTAAAATGCCGACCTTCCGCCAACCAACGTGTATAATGGCCACTGGGCATAGGTTGGGCCAGAGACCACAGGTACAATTACAAGCGTCTAGTCCGTCATTCATAATCCAGCCGTCGTCCATTAGAGAATATCCGCGTCCATAATCCAAAGACCTATTCCATTTCCACATAACAGTATTAGCACCAAATTCAAAAAGACAAAAGTATACATAAACATAGGCTTGTTTCCTGCAAGAGAGAAGCGGTCAACAGTTTTCAATGATGCCGGCAAGACATCATGATGTTCCAAAAATATCAAATCCGTATCGCTGATCAGTATTCTTAATCCATAATATTCGTTATAGAGTCGTCATCTAAAAAAAAAGATGTATCTCAGTCACGCTTTGATTGTGACTGTTCATATGAGTACCATGAGGATCTTGAAGTACATGGGTTCATACGGCCCCTAGCCCCGGGTTAAGCGGAATTAGACACAGGTTACGAAACGTAGCGCCATAGATCTTGCACGCTACGTTCGTATTTTGCTATCAGCATGCGATATGTATCGCCAAATTTGAGAAACTTTGAGTGGAGGCGCTTGGTGGAATAGCCCTGTTTTATAAGTTTCTGCAACAATGTTTTGTGACGCATCGAAACCGATGATCTTAGCACAGGGTTTTCCACTGGGGAGAGTAGTGACGTCCTTCTCGTGATAACGGTGAAAAATAAGACTCGGTCCGCCGACAATGTTCTGCTTTAGACAATCATGCATGTCTGCATCTTTTTGCTGTATCAGCGAGAAGTACGTAGGACAATCTTGAAAAAGATGGCGAAGCGCAAGAGCCGGTAAACTCAAGCACTCCTTGAAGATGTCGACGTGCATCTCGCGACGAAAGAGTTGAACCATTTTCTCGGCCACTTCCAGGAAAGGAACCACATCTAAGTTGTTATACCATATCAGGAAATCTCGCAAGGTCTGCATATGTTGATCGTTCCATACCTGCTGTAGTTCCCGGTACGTATCTTCCGGATATTCCACTTGCTTCAAATCGTCAAAGAAGGCATCCCGGGGTGGTAACTGTGTTTCCTGCAAACGGTCGAGCGTTGATATATACGTGTAAGGGAACCTCCCTTTGGTTTGTGCACAGTCATACGCCTTCACCCACTGATCATAGCTATAATTAGGAGCTAAGTAGTTCCGTACATCCAGGAAATGAAGTGATGTGGTAGTGAGGGCCATATGATTATTGATCTTCTTGATGACGGACTTGATGGTATTCGCCTGGGCCAAGTAGGGGTAGAGAAATTCCTTCACCATGTTCAAGTCATATCGCCCCGAGTTGAAACCCAGCACCGGTAACTGGCCTAGATATTGTAGGAAGCGCACTTTCAATTTCTCCGCATACGGTTTCGGTAAAGGCACATCCTGCGACTGCATGGGCTCGGGCTGCGACTCCGGCTCCGACTCCGACTCGAACTCTTCATTGTCACTAAACGCTACACCCGGTATAGGAATCCGATCGTCCAGCTGGTCCAGTATGTCCTGGAACTTGAACACCAACAATTCCGTACTGGCCGCACTGACTTCCTCTAAATACGCCATCATGCGGGTGATGAACTCATGGGAATCCCCGGTAGACACGAAACAGACCGGTGCAGCGTCATAGCCAGGTACGTTGCTGGAAATGCTGACACTCAGGGGAATATGACGCTGCGTCCACTGCGTTTTCGCTGAAAACATGTCCATGGGCTCCAATAGGGCCTCAAAATCGTAACACGGCCGGTAGGGAAAATAACGGTCCGCCTCCGGTATGATCAGACCCTCATCGGCCAGTTCCTCGAAAATAGTAGGCGTATTATGATACACACCACCAGGAAATTTTCGCTTCACACTGTTGTCACAAATCTTCTCGTGTCGATGTAAGTCGGTGGAACGGTCAAACACCCGATGGCATTGGGCACAACTGTAAGACTGGGCGTACTGGCTCATATTGTGGATCAGCGAAAAATGACTCACGCCATTGTAGTCGAAGACATTGACTTTCATCGTAGAAGCGTACCGTTCTGTTGAACGACGAACCAATTCAGCCACAAATGTATCCTCCTCGCATCGTAATCGGTATACAAAGATATTGATGTTGAACAGTGTTTCCACGTCATCCAAATTCTTGAACGGGACTCCACGGAAGTGCCGCTCATCCAAGTCTTGCTGCTCTAAGTACTGCTCCCAATAGCCATTGGCCACTCTGTCACACCACTTGGGATTACACTCGTCCAGATGCACGGCCAAACACCGAAACAGACATTGTAGGGTCCGTTTTTCCCTACCGTTAATGCATACAGTCCGTGTCGATGAAGCAGCCAAGGGGGTAGTAGTACAGGAGCACCGATAGGATGATGTCTCATTTTCGTGACGAAAAATGTGACGTTGGTCACCATTTCCACAAGCCATTTGGTATTGGGGCGTTGCAACCGGGCCCATTCCAATGGATCCAACGTAGTCAATTGGTCGATGAGTGGCTCCAGAGAAATCGCATCCGTCACCGTGAATGGCTGGTCAAACACATACGTATTATTGCTGGGATAATAATACCGCACCTGATCCGTGTCCTTGTGCCGTAAAATGTACCCGAATGTAAAATGTACTTGAACGCTGTGACCTGGTCTGTGAAAATGTTCTCCGCATAAGTAGACAAATACGTAAGGTCCTGCAGTCGAAAGTTATACAAGTCCAATAGACGACGGTCACGGTGAAAACAATGGCGTATGGTAGCCCAGTGTCGTTGATAGATTACAACACATATAAGGGAAGTGGGAAGAGGTGATGTCCCTCACACGCTCGTCTTCAGGCAAGACTTCAACCGGAGGTGCTGCTGGGTCCCAGGGAAAATCTTCTCCACGTCTCATGCTTCTCGCCTACTCTGGTAAGAACAAGCTGGTAGCCAAACAGGCAGGCTGGCAGGCTGGCTAGAGGTCAGGCAGGCAAACAGGCAGGCAAACAGGCAGGCAGGCAGGCAGGCAGGCTGGTCAGGTAAGTCAGAGTGCTCCGTAAGGTAGTGCAATGAATACACCCAACCACTAAAAATCACCCCCTTTTATACGTTTTTCTACAACATGGCCGTCTAAAAACGCCGCCATTTTCCAACATGGCCGTCTAAAAACACCGCCATTTTCCAACATGGCCGTCTAAAAACACCGCCATTTTCCAACATGGCCGTCTAAAAACACCGCCATTTTAAAACATGGCCGTCTAAAAACACCGCCATTTTAAAACGTGGCCGTCTAAAAACACCGCCATTTTAAAACATGGCCGTCTAAAAACACCGCCAATTTAAAACATGGCCGTCTAAAAGCACCGCCATTTTCCAACATGGCCGCCTAAAAACACAGCCATTTTCCAACATGGCCGTCTAAAAACACCGCCATTTTCCAACATGGCCGTCTAAAAACACCGCCATTTTAAAACATGGCCGTCTAGGAAAAACCCCAGTACATCAACACACACCAACAAGTCTAGACATGTACCAAAGGCCACGCCTCTTTCAACCCAGCCGGAAGTGACGTCATAGTTACATCCGGGTGAAATACGGCCCAATTTAAGATATATACTACTAACAACCAATATTCAGCCGTCGTCTATAAAAGAATTTCGCCGTCAATAAACAAAAAAGCAATATCTTACTCACAATACAGATCATAAACTTGATGTGTGTACTTTGTACGGTAGCAAGTGGTATATATGGCTGCTCGTTGGCAATATTATGATGAAAAAATAAACTTTGTCAATTTTGGTGCACGAAATCTAGAATTTCAAAACTAACATCCCCGAATACTTTTTGATCGCGAATGAGAAGTTTGAGTTGAAAATGGTTAGTTAGCATTTACCTTTCAGGGTTTTTTTCTGTGTTGAAGCTAAAATTATTGGCCATATAACAAGACAATTGAATAATAAAAAAAGCGAAATCCCCCCCCCCCTAATTATTTTTCTTACCCCTTGAGCGAGGGTGCTGAAACTTACCACACTACACCCTTGGGTCAAAAAAATCCAACATGGCTGTTTTGATGACGTCATCTTCTAAAACGACATTTTTTGGTCGATTTTTCGGTCGGATTTTTCGATTTTTTTATTTGTGCAATTTCTCCGCAAAAACTGCATGATAAATTAGTAAATATTAATATGATATGAAATAAAATAGTTTTTGCTGGCCGCCATCTTGAATTTGCCCATGATCCTCTGCTCGGGAGGGGGTGTGTGTTATGCAAATAGTCTCAAAATGACCCCAATATGATAAACTATAAAGTCGACGTAAATTTAGTATAAAGTAAATTTCGACGGCCCCGACATTCAATATTCCTACGAAGTAGGCTACAGATCGCAAATTGTCCGGTAATGAGTCAGTCAGTCAGGCAGTCAGTCAGTCCATCCAAATCCTTTCGTCGGCAAAATAAGGAGAACCGTTGACATTAGAACCTTGATTTTTGGCATGAACGTGCATTAGGGCATTGTTACCAGCAAGTTCTGATCTGAAATAATTCTGATTAAAATTAGATTGATAATTAACACTTCAGTATATTGTTATAGATATATGTGAACTGTAGCCTTTAACGTGTATCCTATTTCACATTGGCCACACCAGGCTTGAGCCTTCAAATTCAGATCAAATTACCCACAGCTAAAAATACCCTGTCCCACTGTATGCCACATGGCCCTATTACTGAGGTTAATCTTAACTACTGCATATACCCTCAAACAATCAGCGCTGTTTCCATAACGAAGCTGAGGTGGTTTAACGTTTATCAATGAGGAAAATCACCGATTAACCGCCATAGAATATAATGTGAAACAAGAAAACCGAAATAGTACATTCATCAGATTGCCGATGCCCAAAATGTGTTGTCTCATATATCTAGATAACAACATGATGTAGAGACGCTATTTATTCGTCTTTGTACCGGTTATGCTCAGGAGAATGACATAGAATCATTATTATCTTGTGCATAGAAGGTGTTGGTCTTGAGTTGAATTACCGTAAACTACATAAATGCTACCTTTCTACTATAGTACTATATATAAAAATTTGTTGTTTTGTTGGGAAAATAATGTGATTCAAAAAGTTGTTTTGATCCTGTACAAGGGCACTGAAAACCATTAAAGAGATGTAAATGTATTTTCACACGTAAAGCTTGAAATCTACTGAACCTATATTATTCAATTTTGTTTCCTTTAATTAAAAAATTGTAAAATTAAATCGGCGATCGTTATTTATTTTGGAATGAAGGCGCATTAGGAGACTGTTACCAACAAATTCTGAGCTGACCTAATTTTGATGAAAATTTCTGGTGATTTTTGATGAAAATCACTGGTGATTCTGACTTGGGCGGTGCCCATCTTAATATAGGCAGGATTTCACCTGGGGGTGGGGATTTCCAAGAGTTCAGTTCGCGTTCGAGTCCTAATGCCTACTGTACTTCGTAGGTCCTGTGACGTTAGTCACACTGCCATGTATTCAGCGGTCGTCCGCAAAAGAATTTGCGTCAATAATCTCTGCAGATTATTGGGAGAAAATGAAGATCCTCTATTCACGGTCCAGTGAACTCAGCTGATCAGCTACCAGGTTGTATACTTTCACTTTGCCCTATCTAATAAGCCATCAAGCTATTTTTAACTGAAATTGGGGTTAGCCTTGTTAGCCTGTACAGTATAAATGTATAACAAAGGGTGGCACCTTTAGCCCTATCTGGCCTGGCCTTTTTGGGATCTGTCCAGGCCTGGGGGGGGGCGCCAAAATGCCCCCCCCCCTAATTATTTTTCTTATCCCTTGAGCTAGGGGCCTGAAACTTATTACACTATACCCTTGGGTCAAGCTCTACCAGAAAATGTAAAAAATCCAAGATGGCCGCTTTGATGACGTCACAGTGACGTCCTTTTCAAAAACGGCATTTTTTGGTCGATTTTCAGATTTTCCGATTTTTTTATTTTTGTAATTTCTCCACAGAAATTGCATGAAAAATTGGAAAATATTACTGTGATATGAAATAAAATAGTTTTTGCCCACTTTTCATCGCGGAAAATCAGAAATTTTGAAGAAATATGGCGAAAACATCACTTCTCTGGTACCCCCACGTGGCCGCCATCTTGAATTTAACCATGATCCTCTGCCCGGGGGGTTATGCAAATAGCTCAAAATGACCCCAATAAGATAAACTATAAAGTCACGGAGTTTCAGCTCTCCATTGTTTGCCATTCCGGAGATAGTGCAGAAAGTTTGGTAGGGGAGCCATAATGCTTCCCCCCCAGGCCAGATAGGGTTAAGACAGATAGTGGATATGTGCTTCGTCAGGTGAAGTCCTGGTCACCTCACCTGACGAAACAGACATATCCACTATCTTCGAAAGCTCGTGACCATGAAACTTAGTTAGTCTTAAAGGTCTTTTTAGTCTTTGCTATACATTTATTTTGAACTGGTGATAGCTGGCATAATTCTACACATATTTACTACATTTGCCAACAGTTCAAAGAAAGTGGGGATATTTTCTTGAATAGTGGGAAAATATAGTACATATGAATACAATTGTACCAGAAATCACCAGTTTATGGTAGTCGTCAGGGCTAAAAGATAGGGCAAAGTGGAATTAGACAGGCCAGAAAGCTGATCAGCTGAAGTTACAGGTTAGTCACCACAGATAGGCTCTTCTTTGTTCTCTCAGTAATGTGCAACTGAGCCATTAAACGAGAGACCCTTTACATTCGACCGATAGAATCATTTTCAAATAGATATTAAACATAAATATAAAGGAAACTGTTCATTGCAAAAAGAGACGCGAACAAAAGTGTTCAATGATGGTAGCAAGATACCACGATGTTCTATTCGATGAGAAGCATATCACAGAGAAGCATTCTTAGACCTAAATGACCGGTCAAATATTACAAACTGGACGGGGCTTTGGCATTATTAAGTTCTCTGAAGAAGGCGTACTAATTTTTTCACAGTACAATGGAAAACATTTTGTAGGAATCCTAAATTATAAATTGACTGCTTAAAGATGTAATCAGCCTCAAAATGGATGGATTTTGTAAACTCTCTCCTGTGCGTTTTTTCAGCAGGGAAGATCACCAAAGCATCATATGTATTATATTTGATGATAGTGGGATCGTCATATACAACGAATGCAAGAATATCTTGTCAGAGAAATTTGTAACTGCCCGCTTCGGCGGCTTTTCTGTCTCGCCATTGAGTGTGTGTTGTACGCGGAGAGGAAAATGACGTCACTGCGTGACGTACGAGTGACATAGCGACGCTCACGAATTTGAATGCTGCACAGCTGCAGCCATGGGATAACGTCATGGCTCGTGCCTACGGTTCGGTGATGTCGCATAGCATACGTTAGTAGAATGCACCATACGTGTATACGCTTGTTGACACGGCCGTGGAAAAATAAACGGCATGCCATGCTGTTTATTTTTAAAGATCAACTCCTTCTATTTTCTCGTGAATGGTAGAAACAAGTTTAGTTTTTTGTGGTCAAATGTGTTTCATTTTGTACCTGTTGTAACATATGTCGCTTTCGCGGAATTTGAGAGACATCGATTTCAGCCCAGATTTGAGGCTGATTACATCTTTAAAGTATTCACACATGTAACTATTTGTAATGCATATACGATGAAATACAATACTAGCTACGGGAGATAGATTTGTAACGTCCAGTCCAGGAAGGCTTTGACTCACTCTCCAAAATAACGGTTCCATCTTATATATAGAATATCATCATGTCTTGCTGACATCATTGAAAATCGTTGACCGCTACTTTCTTGTAGGAAACCATCTTGTGTTTTTATTATTTTTATTTCATACAGATTTGGAAGTTTGCTGTCATACGAAATGGGTCTTCCGATTAGACTCGGAAATTGTTTTTTTGACGACTGAATAATGAATGTCGGATCTGACGCTCTATATTTTATTGTATTTTCAATTAATAATTAATAATTAATTAATTAATAATTAATAATTTCTATTGTATTCGTACCATTTCAGCTAGCAATCATCAGATCCGACATTCAATATTATGATGCATGCCATTGAGAAACAGTTGCAAAAGTCGATAAACAGACCAAATTCTTAGGGCTCTTCCTGGATCATCGTTTAACACTCTTACATAAAGTCTCTCAAGGCCAAGTGCCTGAATCTCTCGATTTGTTAGTGTTTTCCAATTCCGAGTGGAGAGAGACACTCCTCCATTTATATCGATCACTTATTTATGGTGGCCGTGAGGGGCCATCGTCACTTCGCCATCGAGACAACGAGACAAGTCGACATTTTTGCCTACCTTTGTGTTCACGGTATTTGTCGGTACAAGATTTTCATGGCGGTCAAAATGAATATCAACGCCATGCATACTAAGAAAAATTCTGTACAAGAAAGCGACTCTGAGTTGATTCAAGGAATGCCATTATGAATATATAAAAAAAATTAGATCTTTGATTAATGACACAGAGGGGAGAAGGATTGACGCTTATTAATGTTCAATTATTGGAGAACGTTGATAGGATATTAATTTATTAAGATTTGCCTCTGCTCCTCTACTCCCGCATTGCACAAAGAACGGAATGTCTCAAATGGCGGAGGCCAATTACCACTTCGTCTCTCCACCCTCAATAATTACGAGGGGGTGCCTTGAAATGGGCCGAAAATTAGTAGAGAAGCGTGTGAAATAAATCTAAAATTACATGGGGGTGTACCTTGACCCACCTCTTTAATTCTTCCTTCGCGGGTCTAAATTTGTCGTGACTGGTTTTAAATTGCAGTTTTATGCCAAGTACCAACATTTTCTCAGTGGTTTCGTATTAAATGGAATTTAGACTCGTCACAAGGTGACTGTAAGCTATTAGGTCTTGTGTTTACAAACAATTTGGCCGAAAAGGTTGAAAAAATTACAAAGATAAATTAAAAGATATTGTCATACTCATGAAGATATGGTGCAAAATAGGACTGACTCCACTAGGACGAAATGTCATTTTAAAAAAGCTTGTTGTTGCCGAAACTCAACCATCTATTTTCTTCTCTTCCAAACCCACCCGAACCACTTATAAATGAATTCCAGAAACGCTGCTTTGAATTTGTTTGGAACTCGAAACCTGATAAAATTTTCAGAAAAATTTCTGTTAAACCACTTGAACATGGCGGTTTAGATAATCCTATTGTTAATATGTAATCCAGGCACAAAATATATCGTGGATTAGGATATTACAAGCTGATAATTCCAAGTGGGGTAATATTTTGAAAATGTATGCCAAAGAATATAGACCCAATAGAAGTTGGTTCAGCATTCTTAAGAACTAATATTATACCAACGATGGAAAACGTATTTTGGAGGGACACGCTCCTAGCCTGGACAGAATTTCAAATAAAACTAGAGGACTGTCAAACTTTCTCGAATGAAATGGTACAATGAAAAAATTAAAATTGATAATAAAGCTCTACATTTAGGTCATTGGGATGGAAAAGGCGTGCGGTTTGTAAATGATATTTTAGATAATAACGGAATTTTTTTTTGTCATTTGACTCTTTTCAGTCCATTTATAAATGCGCAGCCAATTTTCTGGAATAATTATCAGTATGTCAGGCAAGTAGTATATAAAACTGATATTAACGCAACTTGACCTTTGACCTAAAAAAAATTGCATAGTGGGGAGAAAAACTACCTCCGAACACAGAAGAGCTCCAATTTTTGCAGGTCACTGCGCAGGTCAAGTGGTTGCCATGGTGACGTCATTCCCGGTCACGTGACGTTTGGGGCATGTATTCCTCCGCGGTGATGCTGTCGCGGGAAAAAGCCTCCGCGTACAGAAAAATAGTCTCAAATACGCGGGGAGCTGGGGGAAATTCTCCGACAATCTTCGGCAATCTCCAGGACATTTTGGGGGGAGAGGGGCCCCTAGTGGACCGATTGGGTCGAGTGAGGTGTCAAAGTGAAGCGCTCCTCCAGGGCGATCAGGTAGTGGGTGGGTGTATGTAAAATTGGGATTTGTCCCCAAAATACAAAAAGCGGAACACGGACTTTACCCCTACAGTAGGGGAAACCCCTATCAACCATGTTCAAAAGGGCTAATATCGGTCTCCGGCTTATCGGCCCTGCCTATCAAGTCATGGGTGGGTGCATGTAAATTGAGGATTTGTCCCCGAAAATATAAAAAGCGAAACACGGATTTTACTCCTACAATAGGGGAAAACTCCTATCAACCATGTCCAAAAGGGCTAATGTCGGTCTCCGGCTTATCGGGCCTGCCTATCAAGTCATGGGTGGGTGCATGTAAATTGAGGATTCGTCCCCGAAAATATAAAAAGTGGAACACGAACTTTACCCCAAAAATCGTGCCTGATTCGCACATTTGCATCTGTACGGGAAAATGCCTGTAGGTGTATAGGGGTGGTCATTTTTTGTGGATTTTACTATGGGTTGTGGTGCTAAGCGGTGAAAGTCCCTGCGCACATGCGTAGTGGGTAAATAGTGCTGGGTGGCTGTTTTGGGGTCTAGGTGAGCCCCAAGTGGTCCGATGGTGTCGTACGAGGTCTTATTTTGAAGCTCTCGTGGGGTAATGCATCGTCCGCTTTCAATATTCTGCGCATGCGCAGTCTGGCCGTAGTATAGAAAGCAGGCATTTTGGGGGTGCGTGGGAGTGTGCTTGGGGTAGAGATGGACCACTATTGGTCCGAATGCGCCGTGGGAGGTGTCATTTTCTAGCTCTCGGGGTGTAGACCCCGATTTGATGGATGTCCACAGCATCTATGACGTCATCGGTGACGTCATCAGTACAAGTAGTAGCGAAAGTACATGTGCATGTACTATGTGCCTATACATGTACAATGTGCCTGTACATGTAATCTGTCCATGTACATATACTCTACCAATGTACATTTTTCTTGTCCATGTACTTGTACTCTTGCGGGAACAGCACAGTAGCCTGATAATATATACATCGCGGTGATGTGGCGTTAGTCAGCTTATCTGGCTAGTACTTCACACATTTATCGTTTTGAATTTTTTTTAATTGTAAGAAATTACATATCAGACTGTATGTTTGTTGTCCATAATAATAACATAATTATGTATGACCAGACTGTATCTGTGTTGTCCATAATAATAACCTAAGTATGTACGACCAGTTACATCCGGGGACCTTTGTTTTACATCCGGGACCTCATCTTACATCCGGGGTTTTCATTGTTTTACATCCGGGACTGTGGTTTTACATCCGGATGCTACAACATATGTCTTGTATTATACAATATATGTCTTGTATTATACAATATCTGTCCTGTATTATTCAATATCCGTCCTGTATTATACAATATATGTCCTGTATTATTCAATATCTGTCCTGTATTATACAATATCTGTCCTGTATTATACCATATCTGTGCTGTATTTTACAATATATGTCTTGTATTATACCATATCTGTGCTGTATTATACAATATCTCTCCTATGTTATACAATATCTGTCCTGTGTTATACAATATCTGTCCTGTATTGTACCATATATGTCATGTATTCTGACTCTACCCCACAAAAGCTTCACTTTGACACCTTCCACGAACCAGTTAGGCCAATAGTGGTCCATCTCTATCCCAAACACACTCCACGCACCCCCAAAATTCCTGCTTTCTATACTACAGCCAGACTGCGCATGCGCAGAATATTGAAAACGGACGATACATTAGTTCAGTCGGATGCTCCTCCACGAGAGCTTCAAAATAAGACCTCTTGCGGCACCATCGGACCACTAGGGGCTAACCTAAACCCCAAAACGGCCACCCAGCACCATTTACCCACTACGCATGCGCGCAGTGACTTTTTCAAAAAATTCACCGCCTAGCTTCGGGACCGCGCCCATCGTGTTCTACGTGGTGAGACGTGAAAAACAAGATCTCACAACCCATATCGCAATGAACATGTGTGAATTGCCAAGTATGGACCTAGCCACTGAGCCATTAGGCCTATGGGCCTATCCATGCCTCCGTGAACTTTTCGAAAAATTTCACCGCTTAGCTTCGGGAACCCGCCCATGTGCTCTACGTGGTGAGACGTGAAAAACAAGATCCCACAACCCATATCGCAATGAACAGGTGCGAATTGCCCAGTATGGACCTATCCATTGAGCCAGTAGGCCTATGGGCCTATCCAGACCTCCGTGAACTTTTCGAAAAATTTCACCGCTTAGCTCAGAGATCCTTCCCATCGTGTCTTACGTGGTGAGACGAAGAAAACAAGACTCCACAACCCATAGTAAAATCCACAAAAAATGACCACCCCTATACCCATATAGGCATTTCCCCGTACAGATGCAAATGTGCGAATCAGGCCCTATTTCAGGAGTAAAGTCCGTGTTCCGCTTTTTATATTTTCCTAATTCCTAATTTTACATACACCCACCAATGACTTGATCGCCCTGGAGGAGCGCTTCACTTTGACACCTCACTAAACCCAATCGGTCCACTCGGGGCCCCTTTCGCAACCTTCATCACATTAACCCTGTGCTATTTACACGGTATCATAATGTGTGAACAGAGACGGATGGTGTTAGACGGTTACATATTGTTCATAAAACACAATGTCTACTATGGGGACTAGGAAATGAGGTTATATACAAGGATGCCAGAAGATTACCATTACCCTTCGGACTGATCGTGCTTTGTGTGCGGAATTTGTCAGGGCAAATGCTCTCTATCAAAATGAACTTCAACGTCGTTTTCCAGAGTATGTATCTCAGTCACGTATGTATCTCAGTCACGTATGTATCTCAGTCACGTATGTATCTCAGTCACGCCTTTATTGTGTTTCTTCATTTGAACACCGTGGGCATGTAACACACATGATATACAAACGGTCCCTAGCCCCAAGTTAAGCACCAACAGTGTTTGGATCTTTTAGCTAAACAGCCAAATCGGTGATTATATCTAGTAATGCACGGTTAACTTGTCAGTGTTTCGCAGTTTTGGAACGTTTGAAATGGAAAACGTCGGGCATTACAGGTTAGACTTTTCAGGTATTCTTGCGTTTACCAGGTTTACCACATGTTGAGGCGTTTACTCCATCAGACGTACTCGATGCTCATCCATTAACATCAGATGAGTTACTTGTTTTTGAGTTGATTTGTCATCACATCTCCCGAGGTAGCGTATCTAATTCCGCGTAAGCCGGTGACAGGAGCCGTGTGGATTCTTCATATTCTACACATGAACAGTTGCAATAAAATTTCGACTGAGATACTAGATCGCCAGACGTCGTCAGTTTTCCCCACCTCTTGTATATCGTTCCAATTGTAGAGTATATTTCCAGATATGATGTTCTGATAGCCCCTGTCAGTAGTTTCCTTTAAATCCAGTGAAGGGGCCGGGGTATCCTTCACAGCGTCGCATGAAGATATTCGCTAAAAAAACTCCTAATCACTGACCATTTTTCTTTAGCCAAATGAAATTCCAAGTCGCTTTCCAGAGTGCCAGTCACACTTCCATTGTGTCTGAGCACTTGAACACCATGGAGATGTAAAACACGTGATATTCAAACGGCTCCTAGTCCCGCTTTAAGCAAAATTAAACTCAAGTTTCGAAACATAGTGTCAGAGGTCTTTCACGACACGATCGAAGCATGTTGAATATGTTGACATTTTTTTCTGAGGTAAATCTTTACTTGTCGGGAAGAGAACAGAGACCCTATAATAATGTTTTAGCTTTAGTTCAAGTTAAGAGGTACTTATGACGTCATGTACTCATCTAATGCATTCTCTGGCGCCTTCTAGAGTTCGAAAAGAGCAGGAAACATTCACTATTATTTTCGATTTCAAACCTTCCAAAACTGCGAAAAACTGAAAAAAGTTAACCATGCATTACTAGATATAATCACAGATTTGGCTGTTTAGCTAAAAGATCCAAAAACTTGTTCTTTGTTCTCAGCAATGTCATATATTATGGCCATGTTGCAGTGAGGTGGTGCTGAAGTGCCAAACATGAAATATTAGCTGTGAAAAATTATTCGTTTGGCAACAAGTACATTCTGTTGCAGACTTTGAGTATTTCCAAGATATTGAGACTCGTGATTCTCGAATAAAAGAGCCTTGAAACTGTGTATTCTTGAGCAAGGTGTTTTCTCTTCAAATTCAGCGATTTCGCACGAATACACCTTTTCACGTTCCTATGACTGGAGCAGCACAAACTGAAGGAAAGATGATAACGATTTAATTTGCTGAGTCGTGCTACACATCGGACCTCAATCCATGTTGCACCTGCATTGCGCACTCAGCAAAGTACGAGATGTCAATTCTGCACAATGTAGGTAACACGTGTAAATAAGCGGGAGATTAAAATCCTTGATATCTCTGGTCTGGGCATATATTCGGTATTCAGATGTCCCTGTGGAACTGACAATAGTACACAATTCATCCTGGAAGAAGCCCCTTTTCGTCTTCTTTATTCGTTTATATTAAAAAGCTTTAAAATAGAAGCAGAGGATATAGATATCATCACTTTCAAGCTAGATCATGTAGATGCCCTTTTGAGCTAGAGAACGTGAACTTCCATGGCGCCACTCGCCTCTGAGCTAGAGAACGTGAACTTCCATGGCGCCACTCGCGTGTCGTCTATTGGAGTTAGAGAACATGAACTTCCATGGCGCCACTCGCGTGTCGTCTATTGGAGTTAGAGAACATGAACTTCCATGGCGCCACTCGCGTGTCGTCTATTGGAGTTAGAGAACATGAACTTCCATGGCGCCACTCGCGTGTCGTCTATTAGAGTTAAAGAACATGAACTTCCATGGCGCCACTCGCGTGTCGTCTATTGGAGTTAGAGAACATGAACTTCCATGGCGCCACTCGCGTGTCGTCTATTGGAGTTAGAGAACATGAACTTCCATGGCGCCACTCGCGTGTCGTCTATTGGAGTTAGAGAACATGAACTTCCATAGCGCCACTCGCGTGTCGTCTATTGGAGTTAGAGAACATGAACTTCCATGGCGCCACTCGCGTCACTCGCGTGTCGTCTATTGGCGTTAGATCATGCCTCAGGTTTCCTCTGTATATGTATTTATTGAATCTGATAGGACACCTTGGAGTGTGTTTCATTTGCGTTCGCCCGAAGCTGACGCCATAGGTTGTAGCATTGGATTGAATCTACATTCTGTTCATTTGGTTTACCACCAAATTGTATAATTGCTCCCCCGTCCTGAAAAGTCCTATTTCGGCTTCCAAGAAGACGTCTAACAAACAGTGATAGTAACCCCTCAGATGAAGTGAAGGTCAAATGAAAGACAAGATTCAACTGTATACAAATATATTTTTACTTCATTTATGTGACTTTTTCCAGCTGGTTAAAAATTACTTCACTTTCTGTATGGTAACTCAAAAGTGCCAAGTCAAGTTGAATCTTGCATTCAATTTCCTCGATTGTACACGTTGAAACAGTGAGTCTATGTTGAAACCTCAAGTATACACAACTTAAGCTTGAATCAATCATTGGAAAGTGCATACAAAGTTTGAAATATATGTATTAAGGCAGTGTGACGTCACCGGACCTAGATATGATCGCAACAGACCACCATAGAATACCATGATTTATTCGCCGTTTACTCTGTGTAATAAAATCGAAAAGAAAAATCACAAAAAATATTTACGGACCCTGTTTCCAATGGTCTTTCATTTGATGGAAACTTTACTTGAGGGTTTACGATCACTTGTTAAAAAGAGATTTGTCCACTTATGTCTCACTGTCTTTGAATTCTTACGTGAAATCGTGAGCCATGTTTTGATAGATATTGTTCTGTTTTGGATTTAATTTACTATCGTCTTTTGAGTTTTTCAGTGATCAAATTTTTGGGATGATCCACAGAGTATCGCTGGACGTTTAATCAGTAAATTATGTCTTCAGGCCGGGACAAGAATAAAATCGAGTATAAGGCCATAAGGAAAGCAGATAAAGCCGGAGTCGGTAACGCTGCCCAACGGAACAAAAGGAGATACCCTCGGGAGAATGATCGAGCAGCAACAACAACAGCTAGTGAGCATGGTGAGGACGATAACAACAACAAGCAGCCAGAGGATGCTAGGTCCCCCGCCGAAATGGCATCAATATTTTTTAGCATTGTTGGTCTCAGGGGATATACATGAGGGAGGCAACTGCTGCTTCATAGGCATTGGATGTGGAAGGGTCTTTCTGTCTTCCCAAGTTTTAAGATCAACTCTGAACGGTTGACTGAAAGTTTGCTTCTATAATATAGTTTCCATGCAGTGAAGCATGGAAATTATATAACCAAGAAGCAACCCCAAGTGACATCTCATGGCATGGTACATGTATTAGCCTATAGTATTGCACCCTTCTACGGAGGGCCAATGATCGACTGATGCAGCAACATTTTCCCAGTTAGACAGCAGATTTTGAAATCAAAAACGAGGCCGCGCTATGCCATCAGTCAACTGAGACAGTCACGTTGTTGTGTATGAAGATTGGGGTGGCTCCTATAAATAGTGATCCAATGAAAATGCTCGTATTAGTTTAAAATGGCGGGGTCGAATGACCAGTCACTGAAGGGGAGACAGCTGGAACAGTATGCTGACACTGTCTGTAAATTATAAATATCCTGATTTAACAGAGAGTTCTGCAGCCTAGGAACATGTATCAGCATAAGAACTTTGGGAAGAATCTGAAGAGGGGTTTTCAAGTTATTGCCCGGAAACCAAATTTAGATTTATTAGACACAAGACGTGTGCGAAACACAATCCCAAGCGACATCTTTGGGCACATAAATACCAAATTGAGAAGAATCCGTTGTCACTTATTGCCAGAACAATTTTCAGATTTATCCACCAGGTGTCGACACCAGTAGGCCTATGCAGAAGCAGGCGAACTACAACCCAGGGGACATACTCTGGCATGGTATCTGCATACCAAATTGGAGAAGAATCCGATGAATGAAATCAAATTTAGATTTTGACATGAGGACGTGGTGCTACCTGTTAGCGCAAGTGAGCAAAGCGCAATTTCAAGTGACATCTTATGTCATGTTATTACCCGAAGATAAATTTGGGATTTTGCCACCAGGTGGCACCACCTGTAAGTGCAAATGAGTGAAAGGCAATCCCATGCAACATCTCCTGGCATGGTACATGCATGCTAGATTTAAAGAAGAATGCATGCAGTTCTCAAGTTATTGGCCAAAAACAAATTCCAGATTTTGTCATCAGGTGGCATCACCTAAGCAGAAGTGGATCCCAAGCAAGGTACAATGTATATGCATGTCTGATCGACAAGAAAAACAATCCCAAGCGAAACCTTCATGTAAGGTACATGTATTCGTATACCAAACTTAGAAAAAATACAGTCAAGGTTTAAAAAGTTACTATCTGAAAATATAATTTAATATTGGCCCCCAGGTGGCACCACCTATATGTGGATCAGCATGGAAAACAATGCCAAACGAGAAATCGAGGTGAGGTACCTACACAGAAAATTTGAAATGAATCCGTCAAGGTTTTCAAAAGTTATTGTCTGGAAACTCTTTACTTAGCTTTCAGGTGATGCCCCCTGTACACGAATCAACATGAAAAATATTCTCAAGCCAGATCTTGAGGCAAGGTACCCACACACCAAATTTGAAATGAATCCGTCAAGGTTTTCAAAAGTTATTGTCTGGAAACACTTTACTTAGCTTTCAGGTGGTGCCCCCTGTACACGAATTAACAAGAAAAACATTCTCAAGCCAGATCTTTACGCAAGGTACACACACACCAAATTTGAAAGAATCCTGAAGGTTTTCAAAAGTTATTGTCTGGAGATGCAATTTTAACTTGTCCCCCAGGTGGCGCGACCCAGAGGCGGATTGGCATGAAAACCAATTCCAGGCAAGATCTACAGACAATGGACCCACTTACCTATACAATACGAAGCTGCGCATTTGAAAACCCCTCGGCTCTGGGCACCCGCCATTCATAATGTATTCAATTTGAACTAAGATGTCAGGAACACCAAGCAATCAAGTGACAAATGTACAGATTATCAAACATTTTGCAATGAGAAATGACCCCTAAGGTTTCCATATAATCAAAGAAACCGGTATTCATTCCACAAATCTCTTGATGCATCGAAAATGTATACCAAATTTTATATTGAGCATTTGAACAGTGTCAGAGATAGAAATCATTAATGATTTTGCATAAATTAAAGATGGCTGCCCATCCTTCCCGCCACTCAGAAGAACTAATGTGGTTATTCATTAATGCAGGTCTCTTCATACATCGATGCTGTAAACCAAGTTTCGTATAGAACACTTAAATGGTCAGAGATAACATCATTAAAGGAGAAGAAAACATGTGACTAATGTATACACTGAACGAAAGATCTATCTCCTCCGTATCCAAAAATGTAAGCAAATATTTTTTGCCATTTTTGCCGATCTATTCATATCGAAACATCAAAAACTGGAGCCTGTGGACAGATTCATAAGTGCCGCCATTACAAAGGCATGTGTCTATTTTAACCAATCAGAAACGCCGAAAACATATTGTGTGCATCGCTGCGTGACGTCAGCCGGGCTCACTTATTTCTGCCCTGTACGTTAAAGTATGAGAATCTTTCGGAATTGCAGGTTTATATTTTGTGTAGCCTACTGTTATAATTTGATAGTGGTAGTGTGCCATTATTCAGCAAATACAAGGGCATCATGCCGCAGTGTGTGTGAGGCCTTTGGCTGTTCTAACAAAACTGGGAATCCAAACCTTCCAAAGACCGTGACATTTCATCGGTTCCCAATGCTGAAACCAGACGTACTGAAACAGTGGGTGCATAACGTCGGTCGGCAGGATTTTACTCTAAACGCAGTACAGTGAGGAGGATGTAATTAATTGGAGTGAGTTTATTAGTCTTTCAACACTATTTCAGTCATATCACAACGTTCGGTTCCAATTCCTGACAAATTGTAATCAGTCCAATGTAAGAAAGGCTTGGTTTGTAATATATCTCCTTGCAATGTCATTATATTTTCGCCTTCCCCGCTAGAGAGCGGCGAGGCCCGGGTGACGTCACACGCTTAGACGACCCAAGCCAAAATGTCGGCACGCTTGAGAGACAATGATGCGCAGGTTGAACGCCGATTTAATCGAGTGGAAAAAATCGCATAAAATATTTGCTTACATTTTTGGATATGGGGGAGATAGATCTTTCATTCAGTGTATACATTATTCATATGTTTTCTGCTCCTTGAAAGATTTTGAATAAATTAAAATGGCCACCAAGATATCCGCCCTATCAGAGAAACTAGATATGTCATTCATCGTAAGTCTCTTGATGCATCAATGATGTATACCAAATTTTACATTGAGCACTTCAACGGAATCAGAGATAGAGATCATCAATGATTTTGCATAAATTAAAGATGGCCAGCAAGGTTTTCGGTCAATCAGGTCCCGATTCAAAGTATCTGGATATATCGATGATGTATACCAACTTTCATATAAAACAATTGAATGGTAACCGAGATATGTATCATTATCGATTTCGCATCAATTAAAGATGGCCTCCAGCGTTTCCAGCTAATCAGAAAAGCCTGCTTGGTAATTCGTTGAAAGTTGCTTGATGTATCGATGATGTATATCAAGTTTCGTATTTAACAGCTGAATGGTTTCCGAGATATGGATCATTATCCATTTTGCATAAAATTAAAGATGGCCGTCAAGGTTTCCACCCAATCAGGTCCCAATTCAATGGGCTTCTGGTCCTTGACTAGGTAAATAAGCGTACCAAATTTGGAATTCATCAGCGGAACGGTGTACCGGCTATCTCGCTCACGAACGGACAGACGGACGTACAAGACGATGACAACACCCCATGGCCAAAATTGGCCGAGGGGTAAAACATGGGTCTGTGCCTGATCAATTGAAGCCTTTTGGGGTTGCAATCCATTGACGGGTGACAGAATTACACCAATATTGCAGACTACACACAAATTTCAACTTTCTGCCGAGATGTATTGGAGATATATATATATTCAAACAAAATATATGAAGGTCGGGCGAGGGCTAGTTTGGGAGATAGAGAGTGCGGCTCAGCACCCTGGGGGTGGGGACATGCTTTTCTTGAGGGTAGTAGTGGTGGTGTTCCGACATGAAAGTCATAGAAAGCTCTCTGTACATGAATAAACGCACTGACAACTGCATGCCATCATATGTCAGTCTGAAAACCAGCAAGGATGAATTCAGTTCAATTCAGGAAATTGATCATATGCACAGTGTGCACCCAAACTTTAGGAACTCAGTTGTAATTGATATAGCAAGTTACATGTGTGGATACAAATGGTTCGCGCAGAAGTTTTAGGGTAAATCATATGATGTGAAATGCAATTATTCGATAGCAAAATTGAAGGAAATGTTGTCCTTCGTTTAAGATGACACGAGTTCAGTACTGCGGGAATTCCCCTCCAGTTATTTCATATTATACTTCTGAAATAAAAAATGGTTCATGCAAAGCTTTAGGGTAAATCATATGATGTGGAATAGATTGATTTCATAGCAAAATTGAAGATCCATATTAACTGGAACGGACAGGAAGAAGAGAAACTCAGTGGCGCCACCTTAAGGCAGATGTTGCTGAAACCAGCGACTGGCGTCTTGTCGCAAGGAATGCGTATGCTGAATTTCTGGAGAATCCAACAAAGCATTTGGCAGTTATCGCTTGCAAAGAACATCGCTTGCAAAGACATCCATGAACAGGAATGGACATGAAGAAACAAGATCCAGTGGCGACACCTTCAGGCAGATGTTGCTGGAATGCAATAGCAGCGGCTGAGCCAATGTCTTCTCACAAGGAATGCGTACCTGCTGAATTTTGTGAGAATGCGACGAAGCATTTGGAAGTTATCGCTTGTAAAGAATTCAAACTGACATCCCCGGACACAATGAACCAAGATCCATTTTGATCTAATGGCACCACCTTTAGGCAGATGTTGCTGAAATGCCATTCGGACTGGCGTCTTGTCGCAAGGAATGCGCATGCCAAATTTCGGAAGAATCCAACGAAGCGTGGGGAAGTTATCACTTCGAACAGACATGCACGGACGTACACGGACATCCACGGACACAAAGAAGCAAGAACCAGTGGCGCCACCTTCAGGCAGATGTTGCTGGAATGCAATACGGACTGGCGTCTTGTCGCAAGGAATGCGTATTCCGAATTTCGAAAGAATCCAACAAAGCATTGGGAAGTTATCGTTTCCAACAGAAATGCACGGACGTCCACGCACACAAAGAAGCAAGAACCAGTGGCGCCACCTTCAGGCAGATGTTGCTGAAATGCAATACGGACTGGCGTCTTGTCGCAAGGAATGCGTATTCCGAATTTCGGAAGAATCCAACAAAGCGTTGGGAAGTTATCGCTTCCAACAGACATGCACGGACGTCCACGGACACAAAGAAGCAAGAACCAGTGGCGCCGCCTTCAGGCAGATGTTGCTGAAATGCAATACAGACTGGCATCTTGTCACAAGGAATGCATACTCCGAATTTCGGAAGAATCCAACAAAGCGTTAGGAAGTTATCGCTTCGAACAGACATGCACGGACGTACATGGACATTCACGGACACAAAGAAGCAAGAACCAGTGGCGCCACCTTCAGGCAGATGTTGCTGAAATGCAACACGGACTGGCGTCTTGTCGCTAGGAATGCGTATTCCGAATTTCGGAAGAATCCAACAAAGCGTTAGGAAGTTATCGCTTCGTACAGACATGCACGGACGTACACGGACATCCACGGACACAAAGAAACAAGAACCATTTTAAAGTCCCCGGCCGCGTTGCGGCGGGGGACAACAAGCATAGTGAATACGATGCTAAATCGATCGTACTCCAACAACGCATCGCGGATGCCGATAGACGGGAGAAACCCCTCAGGAAGGAAACCGAGAAAGCAAGGTTGAGGAAGATTCTCAAGTGAGGCGTTGAAAACCGTTATCGCTCACGATGTGTCTGTTAAACAATCCTCCGTGAATATCTCGAACTTAAAACAATACAAAGACCTTGCCCATAAAGCTAAGGCTCAACTTAAACAGTGATGATTCAGTTTCTTCAGACTCTCAGGACAATGACTCTCAATCTATTTTGAGGGAAAACAAACGAAAGACGCTAAAATCAGGAATGGTGGCCAAGCCATCTGATAAAGTTAAACGTCATTTACACTGCCTCATGCTGCTTTAAGCTTTATTTGCCAGTAACCCTGTCGCCTTTAACAGTTTATATTTCATCCAGTTAGTAACAGGAGAGTGTCCTGAATGCTAATATAACATGAGGCACCAGAGGTTCTAGAACCCCTCAGCTCTGTAATATTCTGGAAAAAATTATCAGTTATATCACGAGTATGTGTACATGTGGCAGAGCAGTGTGATCAACTGTTTATTGAGCTGCCTCACTAAATGCCATATTGTACATGTAAGCAGCGTTTTGTTCGTTTTTTTTTTTTACATTTTTGCTTCTAAGCGCCCAGAACTATATTTTATAGTAGACGACTGGTTTGTTTAACACTTGGCAATTCAGCTTTCCATTAAAGTCTATTATAAAGAAGGACGATGGGTGCAAGCTACTTTATTCAGAACAGAAACCCAACTATTAAGGCAAGGTTTACTGATAATTTTATCCACACAGGCCACTAAAAATCCTCCCTCCCTACCCAGATTTATTAAAAAAAATGATGCTAAACAGGAAAAAAATTTAACCAACCAGCCTAAAGCTTTACTTATAGTTTCTGCCCCCTCCCCCTCCCCCCGCCTGAGCCCGATGAAGTCCAAGTATGGCTATAGGGTTCCATCAAATATATTTGAAATTTCCTTTGGAACGTAGTTTCAGTTAGCTTTTATCAAACAAAATATCTTTGGGATGTTCGAAGAAGTCGAAACCAAAATGATCACGCACGTGATCGTTGTTGTTGTTGTAAATTGCGCCTGTCGTACTTTCGTTATCAAGTTCGATCTAGAGATTTAATTCTCCTTCAGCAAAAACGTCTCATAATTCGTTTATACTTTACATCTGAAGATATAACCCCTAGCAAGTAGGTCGCTAGTTCAATTTAATATGCCACATCAAGAAAACAGACGTACGTCACCTCAAATTACCGGTTAAGATCGGCAGCTGGTTGTCACATAAATAAATGAAGTCTGCAATAAGAGTTTTAGCGCGTATGGATACCTGAACATGTTACTTATACTATAAAGGTTATCAAGTGATGTAAAGTGCACATTAAGCAATTAAGCAATTCCTATAATTAATATCATCACCAACCTTACGTAACTTGAAAAACAACTTGTGGAGATCAAACCTTGGACTACCTTGGACTACATTCGCTGGCGAATCAATCCTTGAGAAAAAAATTACGGGTTGGCCATGCATGGGTTATGTCCCCTTGTATTTCGTGGACAGCATTGATCATTCAGAAAAAAAGGAAGAATAATTTGGTATTCAGGGACAAAGCGGGCAATATTCCGTTGATATTTTGAAAGCAGAATGGAGAGAAAAGACTGATGAAAAGGGAAACGATCCTATTTGATAGCATCTTGACTTGAACATTGTACCACGTTTCGTCAAAGATTTCCCCGGTAGGAGCGACTGTAATTCATTGGAATTCGTTCGAAGTGTACCCTTTTTGCATTCCCTAACAGCTTTTCATGCAGGCAAAACGCGGTGTTGTTGATAGTAAAATGCACATGACCGTTGATCTAAACCCTGATTAAACTCTGAAGTGGGCGTTAATTACTTTCGTTATATTGTTAATTTGCTAGACACATGAAATTAGCAACAATAGACGGTTTTCACAGACCGACTGCAGTATCATCACCTCTAGTTCCGATTGTCAATATTTTCGCTAACCTCGACCAGGCAAACTTTTATGAGAAATAAAATTTGTTGATATAATCGCCATACTTGGACTATATCACAAGAGAGTAATTCTCAGTGAAATGGAAAAATACAAAAAAATGGTCAAATATCTCATTTTCAATTTTTCGATTGAAACGATCCATGTTCGTTTTTAAATAATTTTATGGAACAATAATTATCGCATGCTTCCATAGCATTATCATCCGGTTGATGTGTCATTTATTCAATTATCGATGTCAGAGATCATTCAATTTTATGTTCATATTTTATATAGATAAATGAAATGTTTTCTTTCAATTGGAATCAGGAAAGTTTAGATCATGGATATATCGATTAAACTTTGAATAACATGGAATGCACCTTTAAAAAATCGTTGTCGAGATTCTATTTTGGACTGCGATATGCGTATACGAGGAGCGCCCCCAAAATATGGTACCCTGACAACTGTTATCGCCTGAGAAGCTAAGAAACGGCCAATTTAATGGAAGTAAATCACGGACATGTGCAAACCGGGACCCCATTTCAGATTACCAATCAATTTCATATCCATCTCGAAAATCGGGACGAGAACCGGGAGCAAACCGGGAGACGTCGTCGGGGATCCCGGTTCTGCTCCACCCCCCCCCCCCTCCCAGGTTTCAGTCGAGAAATTTCTCGATCCATCTCGAAGGCATCGAGATAGTGTCTCGATTAATTGGACGTGAACCCTCAGATAACTTCAAGGCCTTTTGCCGCAAACATTGTGATTTCTTTTTCGTGATTTGGCAGTAGGGTCAGTGAATAAGAGTAAACGATCCATTCAAATGACTGACCTGACAGCAGCCTCGGGGAAAATCAATTATTTGGGGTGTAAACTTCATGTTATCCCAAAACTAAGAGCCCCTCTTCTCAGAGTCCCTAGATGCTTATTCAGATAAGACTATTGAGAATTTTTGGAATTCAGGGTCCCCCTGGTTACTGTACTTGAGCTTAGGCCCTCACACCCCCACAGTTTGTCTTCTGTTATTCTGCTAGAATTTCTCATCATCATACCTCGCCTCTGGGACTTTGGTTGTTTCAGCTTTTCCACTATGTGGCGCCACAAGGCGGTTGAACGGATGGGCTGAATTATTAATATACTTCTTTACTGTAGCACCCAGCTGATGGCTTCGGATTCAAGTTTGACTAGATGCTTAATCCAGAAATGGACATACTCGCGAAGATCACCAGTCCACCTAATAGCTGTGACTTCCTCAGTTATTCAGACCAGTGCCATACAGCGTCAGTTAAATTTGTCTACTGAGGTAGAGATTGAAACCAGTGCCTATTGCAAAACACACCAGAGCTGTGACATATTGCAATTCCCATTTCGAATTTTATTTCGCAAATATACATGTGATAATGTGGGTATTAAATAGTTCGATTTTCCGGTCATTTATGTTTTTGGCAACATCCTGGGTATTCTTTCGCTCGTGTATTAAGCAACTCAAGTCTTTATAGCCACTCTGGAGATGACGACGCCGGACATAGCTGCTTATCTGGCGCCACCTAGCGGTTAGCATGCTGTGCAGCCACAGTTACCATATGTTGTGACATCTTCTATGAAGAACCAGGGGTAATAAGGACAGAAGAGTACAACCTCAGAATCAATGGGGTTTTGTGCCTCGCAATATCCTGGAGTGTTTGACCACCAGTAACCTTGGTAGCAACTGCCG
>JAVTVY010052874.1:0-27720 GCA_036873755.1 Hanleya hanleyi | reverse complement strand
TTTGAATTATATGGGAGAAAGAATCTCATCCGAAGAGCAAGTGTTATGGGATCGTCCTAATCCCGTCTAAATTTTAAGACTTCTTTGGTTCATCATATCGTGTGAATAAGTCATTTTAATTAAGGTCGCGGGATTTTTTTTTAACCCTATCTGGCCTGGGCTTTTTGGGACCTATCCTGGCCGGAAATGCCCACCATCCGCTAATTATTTTTCTTACCCCTTAAGCTAGGGGGTTTGAAACTTACCACACTATACTTTTGGGTCAAGCTCTACCAGAAAATGTAAAAAAAAAAGTCCAAGATGGCCGCCTTGATGACGTCACAGTGACGTCATTTTCAAAAACGGCATTTTTGGTCGATTTTTCGGTCGGATTTTTTTTAATTTTTTTATTTATGCAATTTCTCCCGAAAAACTGCATGATAAATTAGTAAATATTAAGCCAAAATCATTGCTAAAAGGGCAAAAATATGCAAAAGATGCGAGACATTGCAAATTACTTAGATCCGATTGCAATTGCTTCGTCTTGAAGAGATCTGGAAGCACGTTTGGATTTCTTCTGAGAATGCTAACGTTAGCAAATTCACAAGAGATTGAGACTCTATCCACGGTGTTTGTGCTGAGACTGACAAGGCTATGGCTATCGGGTAAAGAACCGTTACTTAATCAATTTGATCAATTGTCAGCGTGAAACACCATCGCATCCGAGAAAGTATTAGATTGTCCAGCAGTCTTTGATCTCGTCAGATTTTTTCACTATCAGCACATTCTGCTGCTCTTGGCAGCTCTCTTGAGTGGAGATATTCTCTTTCTGTCCAAGACTTCCATTCATTAGAAAATGGCGTAAGGATTCTTCTCTCAATATCATGTTTCTGCCATGTAAAAGATTATCCCAGATAGAGAAAAATTAATCATTAAAGTGAAATAACGTTACTGAGTGCTTTCAATGATTCAGTGCATTAGTCTTGTCACCTCGCTTCTTGAATCGAGCGGATATGTAGCTGATCACACCCAATTGAGATATTCTGCTCTAAAATTTGAGAGGTCGAAAGTGAAAGTTACTTTCTCTTAATTCCTTTCCATTATCATCCATTAGTATCCTCTTCGTGATCAGTTCCAGTCACACACAGAAATATCTGGAAATGGTATCTGAAACAGAACAGTGTGCATGATATCCTCGAAAACAATCACAACGACCAGCAGTTTAGTTTCCATTATATTGTCTAAATACATACTAGTTCTAGTTATATGTAACAATGTATCCGCGTTGGACCGCCACAATCCCATTGAGTCAGAGAGGATGCGTGTTCTCTATTACACAACCACTGAGCTCTCAGCGTTGTGATAGGGAATCTGAAAAAGTGGGCTAGAAGGTTAGTGCCGTTTGGCCAAGCGACTGGTGTCTCAGGCGATGTGGTTTGAGTCGCATCGGGACTTTATTCAACTTAAGGATGTCCGCTGGTGGTTTTTGACTTTGGCAGCCATTTTGCTTGTTTTTGTATTGGGTTATCTCCCTTCCCTAGGTTAAGAGATGGGGATTTCCTTTAAAAGCCTTCCAGCCGAGAATTTTGCACAGCAACATCCATCCAATTTGATAAATTTTGATAGACATTGTGATTATCTGCAAACAGTTAGAATATAAGAAAAAGTTAAATACTATTTATATGAATTTTTCATGAATATGCTTCAAAACTAGGGCTCTTCCCTATGCTTTCTGGGTTATCAATTGAGCATGGGTCAGTCCACTTAACGTTGCCTACAGTTATAAAATGCACACCAACCTATATTTTTTTCTTTGTTTTTCCTCATATTACACAATTATGAATGCAACACCACAAATTATTCAAAAAGTTAATTACTTTGATTTACCACCAGCGGACATCCTTAATACATGTACATGTACTTCTACTGTGTCTTAGAATATTTGGTTTCATACGGAGTCAAACTTGAAATTTTGTGAGACACAGGCGGAAACATAATGCGATCATGTGCCTTGGAACCTCCAAATTCTTAAGCCAGCCTCTATTACATTGTGTCTTGAGGTGAACACCACGCCACTAGTTGAATTATTTAATTTTGAGAAATTCTCTTGAGTTTTATCATGACGCTTTATTTTAATTAAAGAATGAAGAGATCAAAGAGTAATCAGTGTATTGGTCTCTCAGATAAATCCGGAGCAAAATAGTAATCAATAACAGGGAATCAGACTTTCGTGTGAACGACAAAGCCTACAGAGTATAATTTGTCCTTTTTTGACCTTGTTTAATACCCACGATTATCCCCTTCGAAATTGTATCATCACTGTCAAATCAAACAAGTTAGTTCAACTTTCACGTCTTTCCAACTTCAGCCTTCCTCATCCAGAACGACAAAAGTTCTATTAAATCACTTTTTCCCAGCTTCACCTCATTCATTCCATACCCATTGGCCCTATCGCTATAGATGGGAGTGAGTGAGTGAATAGTAGGGTTTAACGTCGTTTTCAACCCTGTTTCAATCATATCACGACGGTGTCTACATATGCCAGAACACGAAAGTGCTCACAGTTCCTATTACCCTGGACACTGATCAGTCCAGCCAGTACAGCACCCGGTCACCCATTCAAGTATTGACCGAGCTTATCTATAGATGGACATATATGAATGAGATCTATTATTAATTTCCATATCTAACATGTCATCACATTGATGCTTGTTACCTCGATTCGCCTCTCAGCTGTTGGGTTAGATCACGCGGATTTGATCGTTCAAGCTCCATCAGATATTGACATATCTGAACGGTGTTTTCAACGAAAAACGAACTTGGGGAAATCCTCACTGTCAAGTAAGAATTCAAACATTGATTTTTATAGGACACCAACCACCTGATCACACAAGACACTCTAACCAACACGAACCAAAATAATCTCGCTAGCGTAAATGTTACTATTTTATCTTGGTTGACTTAATATTCTTTAATATTCTAAGAATCTCGCACATCCAGAAGTCTACTGTCCATTGTTTAGTATGAGGACATATCCTGTCTCTGATTAGTTAGTTAGTTGGTTAGTTAGTTAGTTAGTTAGATATAGGAAACTAGCATATGTTTATGTATACTGCGATTATTTTGTTTTTGTTTTATTTTTATTCGAAAGTCTACTGTTCATTATTTAGCATGGGGACCTATTCTGCCACTGACTTAATTAATTAGTTGGCTAGTTAGTTTAATGCACGGAACTAGCATATTTTTATGTATACTATGATTGTTTTGTTTCTTGTTTTTATTGTTCAAAAGTCTACTGTTCATTATTTAGCATGGAGACATATTCTGCCACTGATTTAGTTAGTTAGTTAGTTAGCATAACAGTATAATTGATATTTATGTTTGCCTTTTATTCTTCTTTTGTACTGCTTGAAAGACATGCCAGATCTAAACTGAACTTCAAAGAAATGAAGAGTTGTTGGTGCAAATAGTAAGCAGTACGAACTTCGAATTGTTGTGCTTACTTCATCTGACGGAATTCAGTTATTTTTATATCTTACAAATCCAAAATATCTACAGTCAACGTCTCTGCTTAAAAACCATTGAACACAATTGGGGGGAGGGGGTGAAAGTCTTATGTATTGCACTGTATATCACTCATAACCAGCCTGGAACTGAAATACGGAATAAACATTGAAGATTCGAACGATAATATTACTTTCGATCTCTCATCTCGAAGTCTGAAGCAGAATTCTTCAGTATCGTTCCGTCCTTCAGTACAGGCGATTAATTAATGAAGGGAGTGAATGGTAAATAAGACGGCACGGATTTTTCTCTGAGCGTAAAATTAATATACCGTGTTGAAATACGTCAAGCAATCCGGATGAGAAATGAGGAAAATGCTCCCAGCTTAGACTGAGTAACTGTAAATTTAGAACAAATTCTGACGTTGTATGGGATATTCCGGTGGATCAATCCAATCTCATGTATCCTATCGCCTTAGGTAGACAGACCGCATTATCAAACTGACACGAAAAAATTACCATTGTCATACACTATGTTTTACGAGAGTAATCACAGAAGGATATAAACCGTTGTCGAGTTGAACGATTCCATGAAGTTTTCCATCTCCGGCAAGAAAATGTCGTCCTAGGTTCAGAATAACTGAGCTTAAATAAGGAGGTATTTAGTATGGAGATGACCATCTTTTTCTAATACAGCTATTTTTTAAGTCATCTTTCTCGACTAATTGTTAATCAGACAGGATAAGACAAAGACGGATCGATGTATATCTGGAAACAGCCATTAGTAACATTCCAGTTTATCTGCCATTGAAAGCGACATGGAGAATATTGACATCCTCTGAGGATCTTATTGTAGTGAGAAAACACCGGATAATTAGCATTCCAATCCTATAGGGATGGCACTGTCCTGAAGGAGTCTCATATGAAAAGGAAAAGGAGAAGAAGTTGAAATGACAACTGGGATAACAGTGCTTGGCAAGAGTTGTCATGGGGATACACAAACAAAACGATTGAGACGAAGGAATATGTCATGGATAGCTCGTGAGGAACATCCCATATGGTCAGAAAATTTGCGATAGACCCTTTGTGTTCTATAATACCAAATTACTCAATATAATTTCAAAATGTGGCCAGATTTACGCATCCACAATTACTAAAACCGACTTTGTTTCTGAGAAGAACAAAAACAAACGCCAGAACTGACAACAAGCCGCCTTCCATAAATAGTGACCACAAACGAAAGATATTTTTCTATAAGACAATATCAGCATAAAATTCCAAGCATGTATAAGAATACCAAAACACATACGAATATAAGCCAACCCTCAGCAAGATGCCTGCAGCTCTTAACCCTATTCTGGCCTGGACGACTTGAGACCTGTCCAGGCCAGAGGGCCCCATTTCGGCTCACACTGAATATTTGTGTTATCTCTGGAGCGAAGGGGCTAGAATTTACAACATTATACCTTTGAGTCAAGTTCTACTATAAAAGGGAAAATTCAGGTTGGCCGCTAAGATGACGGCACGGTGACGTGATTTTATTTAAATGCATTTTTTTGACGAATTTTCGGTTATTTTTCGAATTTTTTATTTATGTATTTTCTCCACAAATACTGCATTATAGAACAAAAAATAATAATCTAATGTGGAATAAAATAGCTATTTTCCACTTTTCCTCGCAGAAAAGCAGGAATGTTGAAGAAAATGACGAAAATATCACTTTTCTGGTACCCACATGGTCGCCATTTTGAATTTCCCCATGATCCTCTCCTCTTTGAAGTTTTTTGTCGTTCCCGAGATAGGGTAGTAAATTTGGTAGAGTCAATGATACCAGGAAAGACATCATGATGCCACCCTCGCCAAATCCGCATTACTGTCCAGCACGCCTCTTTTCAAAGAGTTCATTTAGTAACACCTCTATCACACTGGGATTTTAATCGCTCACAAGAACGTTGTGCATTCACAACTTTCCTCGCTCGAGCGATCTGTCCTCGCGCAATAATAATGAAGGGATTTTACAACACAGCACAGTACATATTAAAGGATGTGTGTTCACTAATAGAATATCCGCGTCCATAATCCAAAGACCTATTCCATATTCCATATAACAGTATTAGCACCAAATTCAAAAAGACAATCATAGTATACATAAACATAGGCTTGTTTCCTGCCAGAGAGAAGCGATCAACAGTTTTCAATGATGCCGGCGAGACATCATGATGTTCCAAAGATATCAAATCCGTATCGCTGATCAGTATTCTTAATCCATAATATTCCTTGTAAAGTCGTCATCTGAAGAATGATGTATCTCAGTCACGCTATGATTGCGCCTGTTCATATGAGTACCGTGAGGATCTTGAAGTACAGGGGTTGAAACGGCCCCTAGCCCCGGGTTAAGCGGAATTAGACACAAGTTACGAAACGTAACGCCATAGATCTTGCACGCTACGCTCGTATTTTGCTATCAGCATGCGATATGTACCGGTATCGCCAAATTTGAGAAACTTTGAGTGGAGGCGCTTGATGGTGTAGACCTGTTTTATAAGTTCTGCAACAATGTTTTGTGACGTTGATTAAAATCGTAACATTTAACACAGGATCTAGCAAATGCTACTAGGCGTGATATGTATACGCCATATGCAGGTCCCACTGGAATATTACTATCCAGAAAGGGATAGTTTACGATGTTGAAATTGTAATCATCTCTTTTGTCATATAGTCGACGAGAGAGAAGGCCCTCTTCGTTTCTATAGAGATATATGTCTAAATATGATGTGCCTGTAGGGTTATCTGTGGTTTCCTTCAAATCCAGTGAAGATGGATATATATCCTTCACTGCGTCATTTATTTTGCGATTATCCAGCACTAGCACAGATAAACCTTGTACAATATTACTGGGCAATAGCAATACTCCTAAGTGGGGACTTTCAGGTAAATCCAAGACCCCAACAAAATGAATATATAGTGTGTGAGCAGTGTTTTGAATACCAAACACCCAGGGTCTTATGTATGTCTTGTACTGAACAATAACACGTCCATTGTCCAAATATTCACCTCGATATTGACCAGAACAGTATTGTTCACGACTCGATGTGTGACAAATGTGTCGATTTCACGTCGAAAGTTTACTGTCTTGTAAAAGAAGAAATTGGAAAGGTTGACACCAGCGTGAATAGTTCTGTATTCAGTTTGACGGACACGGAATCCAGTCTTCTTTCCGAGGACCTCTCTCTCTGTCTGACGATAATGAACAATATTTGCCGCATGATAACTGCTTTGCTAAGTCCCAAAACGGAATCACGATAATTCACTGGAATATACGACAGTTTGGTGGACAACTTGGACGAAATGAAACTCCGACTATATAATACTAGTAACGAAGTGGATGTACTGGGCTTGTCGGAAACATGGTTACAAGAAAGCAAACAGTCGGATGCAGACATAGAAACCCAGGGTTATTTTCCGTACAGAAACGACAGGAAGAACAAAACACACGAAGGAATTTGTGTATACGTGAAAGATACCCTGTAACGAAAACTGAATGCGTTTGGATCTAACTGTTTTTCCCAAACTCCAGTCCATTAGTTATTGGGAACTTTTACCGACCTCCAGGTAGTAAAGTAGAATGGATGGTATATTTCGAAACAACTCTTTAAAAAGCTGACTGTGAAAATAAAGAGTGTTTACTTATCAGGATCCCAATGATGATAATATGAAGAAAATGGAGAGGTTGGCACCAGCGTAACTAGTTTCTTGGGGTAAAGGTTGACGATGACCTATTATATGATCAACAAGTCTCCAGTGTGAGCTATGCTTTATATAAGTTGAGGAAAATTGAACGTTTTTTACCATCCCATGCACGTATCACCTTTTACAACTGTTTTATACTTCATACACAAGATGCGCAGTACAACAAGAAGCGCAGTAACAAGAGAAAACGAGTTGCGTATTACATTAAATATATTTAGAATCAATTTGTTCCAAAAGTAGCTGTAACAATATCTGCGAGAGAATTGTTAAGTAATTTCTAATAGATTTTAATTTCGAAATAATCAAGAAACAGACTGGAATCTCAAGTAATAAAAGACCTGAAAATGTATCAATATTCTTTGAGAATGGATCTGAGAATTCTTGACTTAGAATATACATGCATATATGTGTTGGGAAATATCCGTAAAAGCGAAGGAGGTAGGTTAGATGGATTCAGAGAAGGAAATCACGCTGTTTCTCACTTTGGCTTACCCCAGATCGTGTATGCCTACAACATATTTTTGGAATCGCTTTCAATACTGTTGAAATGGCAACCAACCGAGGTTCAAGAAGTTAACTCAACTAGGCCTGGGAGTCCCATTATGACCCTCTACCAAATTTTGTAAACTGTCTCCGGGTGACGGCCAACACTTGAGAGCTCATACTGTTTGACTTTGTAGATTATCACATCGGGGTCATTTTGGACCAATTTGCATACCCCCCGGAGCAGAGGATCATGGAACAACTCAAAACGACCACCGTGGGGGTACCAGAAAAGTGATGGTTTCGTAACTTTTCTTCAAAATTTCTGCTTTTCTGCGAGGAAAAGTGGGCAACATTTACTTTATTTTACATCAGATTAATATTTACTACTTTAGCATGCAGTTGTTTAGAGAAGAAAACACATAGCTAAAAACAAATCTAACCAAAAGATCTCCCCTGAATGTTTTTTTTTTAAATGGCGGCCATCTTATATTTTTCACGTTTTCTAGCAGAGCTTGACTCAAGGGTAAAGTGTGGTAAGATTCAGCCCCATAACTCAAGGGGTAAGAAAAATATTTGGGGGGATGCCAAATTGCTCAGGCCAGATAAAGATAAGAATTTAGAAACAGTTTTGCTTAACAGATTAAACCCCTGATGAAATATTGCTAACATAGTTGTATAGAGCGAGAGTGTGATATTGGGTAGGGTACGAGATCTTCGGCGCTGAATATTAATTCGAGCATATAGACATTTGGAATAGTGGTGTGTACAACCTCTCAGCGTATTCGTTCAAACAATGGAACGCAATGGTCAAACAGGCTGATCTTTTAGCATCATTTTATCCAAAGATTTCCCAATTCCAACGCGAGATTACCTTGTATGAAAGCCATTAGACAGATAGAGACTGATCCGTCTCCGTTTGACTAGTTCGTTACATGTAGCCTAGGGGTACCACAGTGATAACTGGCAACATCCAAGGGCTGCGATTGTAACTGTCGACCTAATAATTGGCGAAGACGATTGAAGTCGCTTCATCGAGCTATAACCTCATTCTATGAGCTCAAGGACAATTTAGTAAGGACTTCAAAGGATTTCAGACATAAAAAGGAAAGGCTACTAATTATATCCGCTTTGTGGGATATAGCTGACTCTCCATGTATATCGTACGTTCTGAAGTGTGTACCATACATCCTCGTTCAAATACATGGACGAATATGTGTCTCTAGGTTGATTTCGGCCGATTATAGAGGCAAGCTATGCGAAGGCACAGCAATCGCGGAGTCGACAGGTGCGGATAACCGATTTTTCAACCAAGAACTATATGCCGATTGGAAAAGTAATCACATGCCTTGCGTGGGACTAATCGAACTATCTATAATCCACATCCTTGCCTTAAAATCAGTAGATGCTATATTTCAAATAACAATGCACCATTCTGGATAGCAAAGTTTTATGTATCGCACTGTATATTACTGAAGTCTGGTCCGCAACTGGTTACACGGGTAAATCGATGAGCGAGAGATGAGATATATCTGTATTTACTTCTCATCACGTATAACAAAATAAAATCTGAAAAAAACCTGTTATACACTCCACTCTATTAAGAGTGATGAGAGACGGATTTATACATTTGTACATAATTATATCAAATCGATAACAACAGTCGACACTAATCGTGCAATAAAAACCCTCTCCTGCTGTCTACAGTTTGATAGCAGACATTTGCGGGCTAGACCGTACAAAGCACATTGACAAAATACTTGAAATTACCGATCATAGCTACAAAATGTCATGAGTCCAACATAATTTGGCTGAAATAACGAGGCACTGAAGATGAAAATATCCATCTTCCCGAAAACACGCTACTTTCTAAGTCATCATTCAGCGGCATGTGTCAATCAGACAGGCTAGACAAAGACGGATCGATGTGCTTATGGGAGAACGGATTATCAACATTTCAGATCATCTTCTGTTGAATGAAAGCGACATGGTAGATATTGAATACGATTGCCGTGAAAAAGCAGCGGGCAATTAGCATTCCCACCCTGAAGGGCTGACGCTCTGCCGTAAGAATGTTTGTTAGAGGAGAGAATGTAGAAACCGGCTCACTCGACACGGTCCCTTTCCGGACAGTAATATTCCAGTGGGACCTGCATATGGCGTATACATATCTCGCTTAGTAGCATTTGCTATATCCTGTGTTAAATGTGACGATTTTAATCAACGTCACAAAACATTGTTGCAGAAACTTATAAAACAGGGCTATTCCACCAAACGCCTCCACTCAAAGTTTCTCAAATTTGGCGATACATATCGCATGCTGATTGCAAAGTACGAACGTAGCGTGCAAGATCTATGGCGCTACGTTTCGTAACTTGTGTCTAATTCCGCTTAACCCGGGGCTAGGGACCGTATGAACAGTCACAATCAAAGCGTGACTGAGATACATCATTTTTTAGATGACGACTCTATAACGAATATTATGGATTAAGAATACTGATCAGCGATACGGATTTGATATTTTTGTAACATCATGATGTCTTGCCGGCATCATTGAAAACTGTTGACCGCTTCTCTCTTGCAGGAAACAAGCCTATGTTTATGTATACTATGATTGTCTTTTTGAATTTGGTGTTAATACTGTTATATGGAAAATGGAATAGGTCTTTGGATTATGGACGCGGATATTCTCTAATGGACGACGGCTGGATTATGAATGACGGACTAGACGCTTGTAATTGGATAATGTAGGACATTAATACCTCGTCCCAGGAATCCATATCGGCATCCATGTTAAAAGCACAGCATCACGCCGAAACTCCGAAAAGCGTATGTCAGCTGTATGGCTTCCATTACCATGGAGATCAGCTTGAGAAGAAAAACCAGGAGAAACACCTCAAATTAGAAGAGATCTTTCGCGGGAAGAATCAAGGGAATATCCAGTTCAATCGGATATATATTTCTTCTCCTGATAGGGGAGAAACACAACGAGGACTATGCGAACGGAAAAACATCCTATAGCATGTGATGTGTCTCACGTGCGGTGGATCACGGTGTACAGTTCTAAGCTGTAAAATCCTTACACCATCAATGCGCGAGGTACTATGACTTCGACGGAATAGGCCGAGAAGTCGCGAATGAAAATTGTTCTTGGCAGGAGTTGTCATGTCATGCCTAACAATTCGTAGCACTGAACAACTTTTAGACACCAGAGTTATAGAAAAAGAGTTATGCTTGAGGGATACGCAAAATGACAACACATATTCATAAATGAGACAACTTATAAGGCTGGCTCCTTTAGAACACCCCATAATTTCCGAATAGTTAAAAGGGACCTTCTTGATGTATAATACGAACTTTAATCAAAATAATTTCAAAGTACGGTCACAATCTCGCAAAGACACAACAGTTGATACACACTGAATCCCTCCCCCGCTCCAGCAAGAAAAAAACTTCCAACAGTCGTCAAAAACGCCGGTGATACACCATGACGTCGCCAAAGTCGCCATACACTGTCCTGCACTCATATATGCAAACTTTTTTTCTGGTGTTCCAACACAAATCTTGGGGTCATTTCAAACCTATTCCCATAACTCCGAACGTGGAAGGAGACAGGAAAATTCAAAATGGCGGCCATAAATGTATAATTGAATAGCTGTCTTCATTTTACTAAAACCAAAGCGCTTTTTTCTGCTTAAAAATGATCCAAACCATTTATATTTAACATCAGTTAATTACCATATTATGTATTATGCAATTTCTGTCATAACAATCTTCACACTCTCGAAAGCAGCAAAGAGCTCTAATGAATGAAAAACATGGCAGAGTTTAAATGATTTTTCTACTAATAGAATGTATCATGTATCTTGGTGCGCGGGATGGTACATGTAGATGGAATCAGAACAGCATTTGGATTATTTAGAACATGCAGATACATCACATGAAAGAGTTTCCATCTTTATCTACAAGTATATAGCCATGAACTACATATAGAGAATTACAGGCGTCTAGTCCGTCTTCGAATATTCAGCCTTATCCATTAAGCATTTCCGCGTTCATAATCCAAAGACGTGTTCCATATTCCATATAACAGCATTATCACCAAATAAAAATAAAAAAAACACAACAAAACAAAAACCAACAACAATCATGGTATACTATAGGCTAGTTTACTGCAAGAGAGAAGCAGTCAACAGTTTTCAATGATGCCGGCAAGGCATCCGTATCGCTGATCAGTATTCTTAATCCATATGATTTTCGTTGTAAAGTCGTTATCTAGAGAATGATGTATCTCCGTCGCGCTTTGATTATGGCTGCTCATATGAACACCATAAGGATCATGAAGTTCATGGGATCATACGGCCCCTAGCTCCGGGTTAGGCGGAATTCGACACAAGTTACGAAACGTAACGCCATCAATCTTGCACGACATTCGTAATCGCCTTGGAATGATGGCCTAATAAACATTACTAAATTACGCCTCCATTAACCCTGTCTGGCCTGTCTTTTTGGGACCTGTCCAGACCTTGGGGAGGGGAGAGGGCGAAATGGCCCCCCTAATTATTTTTCTTACCCCTTGAGCTAGGAGGCTGAAACTTACCACATTATACCATTGGGTACCATAAAATGTAAAAAAACAAATCCAAGATGGCCGCTTTGATGACGTCACAGTGACGTCATTTTAAAAACGGCATTTCTTTGACTGATTTTTCGGTCAAATTTTCCGAATTTCTTATTTATGCAAATTCTAAGCAAAAACTACATGATAAATTAGTAAATATTAATGTGCTGTGATATAAAATAGTTTTTGCCCACTTTTCATCGCGCAAAAGCAGAAATCTGACAAAAACCTCACTTTTCTGGTACCCCACGTGGCCGCCATCTTAAGTTTACCCATGATCCCCTGCTCAACATAGGCTCAAAGTAGGCTCAAAATGACCCCAATATGATAAGCTATAAAGTCGCAGAGTTTCAGCTCTCCATTTTTTGTCGTTCCGGAGATAGCGCAGAAAGTTTGGCATGGTTAATATATAGTATGATGATGGCCGTAGTATCAAGGAGCAGTTAATCCCCATAATTATTAACATCAATCGGTAATTTCCAAAGAAAGCCATACAATTTGGATTTTGTCATTGTATAAGCATGCAACATAAATACCCTCGCCTGGCCGGGAGTTCCCCATTGTTCAAACTCTAACGATAAGGAATTGCAATCGACAGACGAATGCGTAGAAGCGCCCCTAGCACGGTAACAGTTCTGTGCTAATCATATTTTATACTGGAACGTCTTCCTTTATTACACCGTAGTTCGCAGTTTGATGGTTCTAATGTCGATGGGCATAGTGACCAGAAGAAATGATCCGAATGCAGTATTCCATGGGCCAAATAACGTGATTCCCCTATCCAACATCCACTACCGACACAGTTCAACTAAATTTAAGGTGCACCAATATAACCACCATTGTAACCGTGTTATTGTTCAGCCAACATGAAGGCACGCTTCGCGGTGCAAGACGATTCAATGTTTATCCAAGGAAAATGGAACATCATACACGCGGTAATTATTGACTAAGGTTTTGTACTTCCAAGCAGTTGTCTACATTGTTGACACGTGGCAGTAAAAGCAAGTAGAACCATCTTGGAAAAAAAAATACTATTTCGAGGAACTCCGCATTGAATGTATGTTGATACTGAAAAATATATGTCTTGCGGAGGAACTTGATGCGAAAGAACACATTCTATGAGATTTCTGTATTCTCTATACTCCAATAGCTCATCATGTATCTCATGATCTAACCCGCCTCCGTTCATCCATCGTCTCGGTGTTCAAGGAAACTTATCGCCGATACATTAATGTCAAAAGCCAAAAATTTGACGTATACATATCTCGTCTAGTAGCGTTTGCTAGATCCTGTGTTAAAATTTGACGACTTTAATAAAAAAAAAACACACACAACATTATTGCCGAAACTTATAAAACGGGGCTATACCACCAACTCCTCCACACAAAGTTTCTCAAATTTGGCGATACCATGGCAAAGTTTGGGATATAGACGCAAGTATTTCGGGCTCTTGAAAAGCTCGTGTATGAGAACACCGTCTTTGGAATCGTGTTCAAAACTGTTGAAATGGTGAAACAACTGAGATTTAAGAAGATGAATGATAACCGTTTTGCATAAACGCCGACACCAACTGAAATATTGACAATACACTATCGGAGATCGAGAGTACTACACCACATTGGTGGTGTTTTTGGTGCTATATATTAATACGTGGATATGGACATTTGAATTACTAATTTATACATCTCATGGTATCCACATGAACACACAAACAGTACAAACAGGCTGGTATTTTAGCATCATTATACCTATAGATATCCAAAAGCCAACGAGAGAGTCTCGGGTGTTATGGTGTCACTGGAACTCTTAGACAGAGATAGACTGCTCCGTGTCTGTTCTACAAGTTCGTTACATTTTGCCTAGGGGTATCGTAGTGGTAAGCAGCAACACCCTAGGACCACCATTGTAACTGTCGAACCAATAATTAGGAGAAGACTGATCGCTTCATCGAGAACCCCATTCTATCGGCTCAAGGACAATTTAGTAAAGACTTCAAAGGATTTGAGACATTGAAGTGGAAGGCTACTAATTATATCCCTTTGTGAGAGATCAAGCCATCGAACTTTAGTGTCTGAAGTGTCAGGTTTGTACCAAACAGCCTTGTTCAATATATGTGCGAGTATTTGTCCCCTGGCAGTGAAATATAGGTGGAGGATATACGACGGTGCTGTTATCGAAGGGTCGGCAAGTACGGATACATCCCTTGCAAACTTGTACATATACGTGTATATGTTTAGATGATCCCGAATGGAAATCCACTGCATTTCTCGTTAGACATTTGCTGTTCACTCTCCACCTGGGCAGTGGAGTATAGTTTCATTTCAATGTGTCGTCTATCTTGTTTGCTAAATCGGACCAGCGCCCATTTCCAAAAATTATAGTTAAACTATTCTCTCACCAAACGATAGGTTCGAGTGTATGGTCAATATATTGCAATGCTCTCGTTTCATCGTTTTAAATGCAAGCGTATCGCGAAGTGGACTGATTTATGGTACATCGGTGATATATATCAGCTTCCATCGCTTCCCGGTTCAATAACGATTGCAAACAGATTAAAAAGTATTATCACTCAACGTAAATCGTAGCATTTCTATCGATCAATTTACTAGGGTGTAAAAATCCGTACCCCCGGACCTTGCCATGTCAGCATCTGACCGATCACGTGATCAATTACCTTACTGCGGTATACTGATCCCTGCAGTACGGCGTGGCCGATCGGTAGCTCGGACGGAAGCGCAACAAGGGGTTAAAAATAAACGATTCAAGTGCAAAAACAGACATGGCGGATCTTCACTTCAAAATTTTAAACTTAAATCTTCTACTATTTTTGGTGTGAGATGACATATGTCAGATTGTCACCATAATCTTAATATTATACTTCTTGCATGTCGAGAATATAAATACAACGAAAATGAAGAGTTTCTGGCCAAGCAAAAATTTTGCATAAGCGGAACCGAGACAAAGTCCGCGAGTTGTGCGCTTTCGAAGATCATTTCCAGACATGAACACACAATATTACACACAACCGTTGATAATTAATGAAAGGAAGTTTTGCTCTATTACGTCCAATCAAAGTTTTAGACACACATACATGTAAATTGTTATATTTAGCTTCAAAATTGACCACAGACACAGCTCGGCATTCGTGTTGCGCGCCAACATGTAGAGTACTCGGGTGGGCAACGAGTTTTGTCAAAAAGAAGACCCGGTTCGTAAATGGACGGACGCATACTGGATTCACGTGGTAAAATTCCAGAAAAATTGCCTTTTTAACGCTATAATTCGATATGTTAATTTAAAAAAGGCTTGAGGGATAATAAATTCGTTATTCAGGTGTTTCCCTGACGCCTTGGGTCTCAGGGAAGGTCATAACTTTACATATTCCCTGGGAAAAACCTGAATAACTAATATTAGCAAAGCGTGATCACGATGCAATCATTGCTTTGATGTAATCAAAACCTTTGCCTGCTCGAAATTTTGAAAGTTATGGCCATTATGGCCCTCAATCTCACGTTCGTCTATTTCCGTATTGGCGGAACGAGCCTCTCACGTAGAACGCACAAATCCTCACCGGTGGGGAACGTATGACGATCACGCAGTGAGCCGGCTACGAAATAGTGCCTTTGATAATCGAGAGATCCGGGCTCATTTTATTGTGAAATTCAGTTAATTTTAACCAAACAAACATAATTCATTCAAATTATACAAAACTAGTTCTATGTTTAGTTGAATAATAGCAATCTATCCCCAGAACTCAGCAGCTGGGCTAATTTCCGCCAATACGGAAATAGACGAGTGCGAGATTGGTTCTGTCGATAATTAATTGTGCGCATGATAAGATAAGACTCTTTATTGTACTGAGCATCCCATTTGGGACAGAGGACAAAACACATAAAAATTAGAATAAATAAGAAAGTAAACAAACAGGTGCGACGTTTCCGTTTCCTCTCTCAGAAATCCACTAGGCCAGAGGTCAGTTTTCGCAGCTAAATTGAGTTCTGGGGCTAGATTGTATGGCCTCTTACCAAATGTTCTACCCTATCTCTGGAACGACAAAAGCTTTAAAGCTGACACTCCCTGGCTTTGTAGTATACATGTACCATATTGGGATGTATTGAGCATGTCTACATAACCTCCGAACAGAAATTTCGAAATGGGGACCATGTGGGATACCTGAAAAGTGATATTTTCGTCATTTGTCTTCAAAATTCCTGCTTTTTGTGAGGGAAAGTGGGGAAAATCTATTTTATTTCATATCGGATTATTATTTTTCAATTCATCGTGCTGTTTTGGGAAGAAACACATGAAAATGTTTTTTTTACATGTTCTTGTAGAACTTGCCCCAATAGCAAGTGGTAAGTTTCAGTCTCCCTAGCTGAAGGGTAAGAAAATATTTACTGGACAGTTCCCTAAAGCACAGACCATATAGGGTTAACAGAAATCGCGATGAATTGCGAACGATATTTTGGAAAAAAGGCTTTACCGATCCTACACACAATTTGTGTATAGACGCGTAACATATTTGATCACATTTGTCTTCGGTACACATTCTCGCCTCGTGTTGGAGATCTGGGGAACATGTCGGTGTCAAGCATACAGATAACCTGTGCTGATGCTAGTAACCGAATGATGGGTGTACACATTCCAACATCTAGAATGAGGATAACCCTAATGTGGAACTTTTACTGATTTCGAAAGTGCCTAAATCGAGAGATTGTAACGATAATGGTCAATATCAGCAAAATTTCACGACCGTATGCAAACATACATTCACAATGAAATGTGTAAGTCTGTTCTCCTACTCTATTTGTGCTTATGTGAGAAATCTGATTCAATCTTTATGGGATGCTCATCTGAGCAGCCGGAAACGTTTCGATCAAGCCATGAGCAGGCGACGTAGAATCAGCCATACACGATTAACTCACGAACATTTACCGGGACTAAAAAAAAGAACCAGGCCCAAGGTGTATTCCATGCCACGAACATCTCACAGTGGAACATATTTTGATCGATTTTAAGAATATAAGAGATTCTTTTTATTGAGCAGTTACTTTAGGTGTGTTTGTCGGGTAAAAGAAGATGGTATTTTAGGTTATTTGCGAAAAATCGGTTTGTTGTATAAATGTTAATGTTTGTACATGTTTTTAATGTGTTGTGTTGATTACTTCTGAATTGGTGGGTTATCAACTTGTTTTTGTTAGAATACTTAGCCTTTTGTTTGATGGCCGCTATATAGCTGAAATATAGCTGAATGCGACCTCTCTCTCTCTCTCTCTCTCTCTCTCTCTGTCTCTCTCTCTTGGTGCGGTTTAGCCAAAGATTAATGAGATCAGATTATTTAAAGAACTCTAGAGCGTTTGATATATTGATATATCCAACAAACGAGAATGTCTATTACCATCAGAAATTATGAGAACGGAAGATATCGTTCCTTGCAATCTCTATTTACACGGGACTGACGGAAAATACGACTGTAGCGTGCAATATTTCTGGCGCTACGTTTCATAACTTGTGTCTAATTCCACTTAACTCAGGTCTAGGGGCCGTTTGAATATCATGTGTTTTACATCTCCATTGTGTTCAAATGAACAAGCACAATCATAGCGTGATTAAGATACATACTCTCGCTAACGACTTGGAAATTCATTTCGATAAATAATATTCGTTAGTGATTAGGAATTTATGTTAAAACGGTTATGTCTTGCCGACATCAATGAAAACTGTTGAACGCGCTTCTCTCTTGTGGGAAACCAGCATGAGTTTTTATTATTTTTATTTCATACACATTTGGAATTGGTGCTAACTGTCATGCGCAATTGGTCTTTTGATTATTGACTTGTCCTTTATGGACGATGACTGAATATAGAATGTCGCATCTGACGCTTGCTATTTCTACAAACAATCTTTCAGAATCAATAATGTTCATCAGCCATACACATGTATCTCTTTGAAACATCTTGGTAGACAATATGTCTGCGTCATCCCAGACGTGTGAAATCTAGACACAATGAGCTCTCGGATAGATCCAGAACGCAATAACGATCAATAATCGGGGAAAAGCCTTTCATGTGAAAGCCAAAACCTACCAAGTATAATCTGCCCTTCTCGAGTCTTTGTCACCAGTCATTATCACCCTTTGAAGTGGTATGTATCGCTGTCACATCAAACAGCTTGGATCAACTTTCCCTCATGTTTGACTTGGCAACAAAGTCTTTTCTATTCCAGAACAACCAAGGGTCTCATGAAATCCCATTCACACGTTGTCGGCTCATTAAACCAAATGCCAATGGCTCTTCCTGTTTGTGGAGGGTTCACAAGGTATCTAAAGAAGGACGACAGATCAGTCGAAACTTGGCCCCCTTTTCATTTTGTTTTAGAACTCACAGACACATTTCCAAGAAGGATGTCTAACACTGAGGTGTGTGAATTGATTGAAGACAATAAAACCACATCATTTTCTACACCACGAAATAACGAGACTCTAATCATGGCCTTCAAATATAGCTATGGATATTGGAATAAAATTGAACCACACATTCTTTTTAATGAAGAATTGATTAAATTAAAAAATTGAGAAATTAACAAAACAACGTAAAGGAGCCAATATCTTGATTCAGAAAAAACGGTCAGCGATTCAAATTAAGATATGTATCAATGTTACCGTCCAGCTTGAAGAAGGATCTATCGAATATTGACCCACATTGCACATTGACCCACGACATTGACATACGACCACAAATAGAACACGGTCGCAGACTACACGATGTTTAGCTCCACATGTTGTAACAACTTGAGTAAGAGCATTGTCGTCAAATGGAGAAAGGGAAACAACTTTGTCATCTTTAGCAAAAAGCGTAATCTTGATTCCAATATTATTCCACCCTGGATATCGATAGCGCCCCTCAAATCTTGATAATGTCTCCATACCCGTGCAGTTTTGAAGAGACCCATGGTTATACAGATCCACTGCGATCTATGAAAATCTCATGCACCCATGCAGTTTCGAAGTGAGTTATGGTTATACAGATCCACTGATATTTTTCGATGATTTGACACCAATCAATATGAACATTTTATGTGTATCATCATATCTTATGTGTCTCGTTTTACATATCAACGAACTAACAAAAACGTTTTCTTTGTCGACCAAGCCTGATACATGGAATATAGAACCGAAAAAAGTGAATGCATACAATATAACCCCAACAATAAATTTGAATAAAATACTTTCTTAGAAGAAACCAAGAGATTTCTATGCTCATGAAGAGCACGTCAAGAAGCTGCAAAACCGTTGATCAATGATGAAGGGAGAAGGCCATGAGTTGGGCTGAGTTGAGAATTGTCTGTCATTTTCATCACCCTCCGTCATCGAACAAGGTATTGGCCTGTGCTCTGTCACCTTACGGGACCAGATATACTAGGCATGATTGCCATTCAAGCTGATACGAGAAATGCCATCTATCAAATTTAAACACATTAGGCATCAAAACCTATGAGTACATGCACTATATAGCTGGTGGTGATAATGCGCAGCCCTGATGTGGGTTCTGAGGGATTTCATTCTTCTCAACTAGAAAATGTCTCTTAAGTAGACAATGATTGGGCTATAGAAAGGCCTTATTGGATATTAAAAATATCATCTATTCCGATGCCTTTAGATACGACGTCTTGATTTGTAGAGGAAAATAGCATCGACATGCTGATGCTGTTATATGGAATATGGAAAAGGTCTTTGGATTATGAACGCGGATATTCTTTAATGGACGACGGCTGAATGATGAATGACAGACCAGACGTTTGTAATTCATCTGCAAACAAGTGAAACTTCCATTAACGTCATTCCAGTGTATCTACTATTGATAGCGACAAGACAGATAATGCCGAACCCCAAATGAGATTGTTATCAAGAGAAAATGGTGAAGGCTCTCTTCAAGAAATACCGGTGATATATCACCTTATGACGAAAGTAGCGGAGAATACAGGGAGAGACAGAGCCTAACCGGAGAATGTAATGGGAGACACAAGCATATCTAAAACGGAAGATAAAATGTAATAATCTATCACTACCATCCAAGGAAATAGACACAATACAGTAATTCTCGCGAAAGGTCATCTATGTGCAACACGAATGATCATTATTCCTATGAATATTTTCGATCGTTTCTTTCCAGTTTTTATTTAAATAGATAGATTGCAAAGACGGGAACGACCAGATCTCTGACTTCGTCGTCAAAGCGGAATGCCAGTCATACCTAACGTGTACTTTTCCAAAACGGGTAACATGTTAACATTACCAGACCTGGGGGAAGGGGGGTGGGCATTACTTTCTCTGCTATCTTATCAAGCTGTCACTCTGTGACTATAGTTCATCATACTGGGGTTATTTTGAGCCTATTTGCATAACTCTCGAGCGGCGGATCATGGGTAAATTCAAAATGGCGTTCACGTGATGTGTAATTTTTTCGTCATTCATCATCAAAATTTCTGCTTTCCTCAAGGAAAAGTGGAAAAAACTATTTTATTTCACATTAAATTAATATTTACTAATTTATCATGAAGTTTTTGCTGAGAAATTGCATGAATCAAAATTCGAAGAAATCTCACCGAAAAATCGACCAAAAAATACCTTTTATTTGTTGACGTCACTGTGACATCACCATTGCGGCCATCTAGGATTTTTTGCATTTTGTACAGCCCCCTTGCTGAAATGGTATGAGAGATAATTAGGGAGGGGCCGACCCTCCCCCCCGCAAGCCAGATAGGGTTAATCAACCATGTGAGAACACAGCCAGATACAATTGCCCTCTTGCCTGAAGGCCCCAGATATATGTGCATTTCTTGCAGAATTGTGCAGTTTCAACTTAAATGCAAGGAACAGATTTTACATTGTATAAAAGCGCTAGACAATTTGCAATCAATCTGTCTAGCTTAGATCCGCTGGTTCGTTTCGCTGTTTGGAGGAAGGGGTATTAACTACATAACGATTTAAAGCTCGGCGTTGTTTTCTTATTCGACGGACGGATCAATTTGTCTGGGATGGGATGATCAAAGGAAAAGTCATTTGTCTAACATTATTCCATCATTAACGATCCTTGATAGTGCGCATGACCTATTAATCTTCTACAGTATCGTTTTGACCAATGATTATCCTGTCATCGCTGCTTCACACCATTAACTATAATAGGCTAAGCATCTATGTATATGTCAACTACATCAAAGTCAGAAGGATCTGATGGTATCATTGACCGGACTTGTGAGAAAAGTTTAATTCCCCGTGTTTGTTTTATTTCTTCATAGCAGCTAAAAAATATAACTGATTTCTCGCGACTACTGATGGGGGAAATGGAGCCGAGTGCATGATTTGGACTTCCGAGAACCGCTGATTCGAATAGGTACTCGGTATATAAATAAGTAAACGAAACGATAAAAAATGTCAGCAATAAAAGAAATTTGATCAAAACATTTACTGCCATTGCACTGACCATTATTCTTCCGGTGAATGGGTGATACTTGTATTCAACCAATTAGACGGAGACACTGTCCGTTTAGTATTCCATAAGGAGAAGGTAACGTTGGTTGCTATAGCCGGCGAAAAAAACTTCAAGCAACGTCTGCTAAGAGGCCAAACCCCAAAGTCTTTGTATCAAATCCGGGAACATTGGTAGCAAAATACCCACGTGACTCTCTGTTACTACACCTCTCAAAATATGCCTTGATTTTTATCAAGGGTAGAGCGAGGTATGCCCTGAGGGTAAGAGCATTTGAGTGCAAGTATTCAAGATCGATCTTACGGCTCAAAAGGGTTCATTTTATGGATGATATTTTTTCCAAATTTTATATAGAATGTTCGTTGTTGTCACATATTCTCTCACTGTGTTTTTTTTTACTATCGATCTGTCTTTCCAGTAAAATAATTGAAACGAATAAGGAACTAGCTCTAAACCGTGAAAGATGAGGGGAACTAACGGGTATCATTCAATCGATTCGAGAATCGTTAGAAAATAAATTTTCTCCTCTATCTCTGGAACGACGAAGAATTGAGAGCTGACACTCCATGACTTTGTAGTAGATCATATTGGGGCCATTTTGAGCCTATTTGCAGAAATCCCTGATCAAAGGGTCAAAGGAAAATTTAAAATGGCCGCCATGTGGTGTACTAGAAAAAAATAGTTTTCGTCATTTTTTTTTTAATTTCGGACAAAACTATTTTATTTCACATTAGACTATTATTTACTAATTTATCATGCAGGTTTTTTGCGATGAAATCGCACCAATAAAAAATTCGAAAAATCTGACGGAAAAATCGACCAAACAATGCTTTTTGATTCAGAATGGCGTCACTGTGACGTCACCAGAGTGGCCACCTTGGACTGTTTTCTATTTTCTGTTAGAGTCTGACCTAAGGGTAGTCTCCTAGCTCAAGGGACAAGAAAAATATTATATAGGGGGGGTGGTGACTAAATGATCCCCTCAGGCCTGAACAGGTCCCAAAAAGCCCAGGCCAGATAGGGTTAAACAACGATCGTCCGATATTCATATGATGCTATTTGTTATCCAACATTGATGTTTTTCTCGAGTTGAAAGAATCTAACTTGGTATTGGTATTCTGTTAGATCCCGGAACATTGATATCCGGAGAGGGACATCTCTATGAACAGGGAAAACAGCCGTCTTGTTTCCTGTTAAGACATTTTTACATTAAGAATAACCGAAAGTAAATACATTCTCTTCAGAACACTACACTGGTAATGATGTGGAAAACGATCGGTTGCTCGTGGATATCTGATATGCCAATATTTTCGCGGACAGCCCTTTGAGGAATATCAGCGACCGGATGAATACGGACATGTCAGTGCTTTGATTATTTCATGAACATAAAAAACAGTAAATTGTTGGTGTTTAATGTTTTCTATTCTGTTTGTTATCGAAACCTTTGAGTGAGAAAGAATTCTTGGCCAGCGTTTTTGATTTCAGCGTTTATTTATTCAATCCTTACACAACGTTTGGATCTGTGTGGAGACAGGGATCGGGCAGCCAAACAGCAGACACGTTGTAGATCCTGTCCGACGTTTTGTTTTGTCCGAACTTACGTGCGTATCACCAGGACATAGTAGCCTTAGGACGTCCCTCTGCAGATTTTTGCAATCTTTAGGCCGAGGTCAAATTATTTGCTCCAACACTCTCTTCCTCTAAATACACACGATTAGTAATCTTTCTCTTCGCATGATGATGACAGCGTATAGCAACAAAGAAATATAGGTAATATAATCCAGACCAATCACGGAAATGTGATTATGTTGCATCTAAAGATTAACTCGAAATGGATGAGTATGAATTAATCATCTTATATAAATTTTCATAACAGTGAATCCTCAATGCCCTCGTCCGTCTTCAATTCAGATTATATTTATGTGGGAGAAGTGGGCATTTCTGTGAAAGGCCTATAACGTCTCCAGGTGGCTGATGGATTTTTTGTGTACTAGCAAATATTACAGGACACGATATGGTCAGGCTATGAAAATTCTTCTGAAACAGTACTTTAGATATTATGTTTGTCGCCTCTCTGTCAAGCGAGATAAACTTGTTGTTTTGTTTTTTTCAAACGTTCGGGTATTCTTTCAGCCTGCATTTTATTATTCTTGGGAAAATTTCGCCGCTCTGTGAATAACTTCCTGGAAAGGTAACCGCTCCATGCTGCAATGCAAGATGCCAGCACTGTTAAATTCGCCTAGGTGATTAACGGTACAGTATTTTTATATTACTGCAGACTTACGTGTACGATACTATATATTCCCATAAATCATCCGCTAAGTTACTTTCCCTCAAATAATTCTCTTACGAAAATTCACAAAGCGGTCTCACCGGATTTTGATATCACAAGTTTTACTGATGTATAGGTGATAATTGTTGAACCGTCAGACGAGACGACAGCTGATAAATCATCGAGCAATCAAGTGCTACATATAAATTTGTTATTGCGCGGATTTATTCCCAAGTGATTTCATGAAATTTCATTACTGTGAAAGTGATACATGATGGCGAAGACTTTCCAATGAAGATCATGTGTGAAATATTATCTATCACCATCCGATTTTATGGAAATGTCCAAATTCTCCGAAAAGTTATTCGTTCTGAATCGCTCAATAACAGTCACAAATCTAAATTTATGACACGTACAGGAGAAGTGTGTCACTTAACAACCACCGAGACTTTGGCTTTTCCCTATCAGAGGTGCGATAAATAAAATTGATCTCCGCACAGATGACATTGCTAGTATTCAGTTACATATGGCTTGTTAAACGATTTAGATAGGAACTTCAAAAAGATGATATATTGATGTCCGCATATTTTTAGATTACACCTGCCAACCAATCTTCTGTTATACCATAACAAGCGGATTAAAAGCCGGCAATGTCACCATTATTATCGGTGAATCCTGTGTAATTCATGTTAAATTTGAATCTTTTCGTCCTGGACGCAAGATATATTCGTGTTATTAGCTTTCCCATATTCACGTTGCTACCGATATATCGGACTATGCGATTAGGAGGATATCACTCTCGCGATAAGACCAAGCGGAGCGGGGGGGGGGGGGCGGATATGAAAAGAGGGTGACAAGGACAACTCTGACTCCCCCAATAAGTGCGTTGAAATAGATTCAAAATTAGTAGAGAAGCGTCAGAAATCTCCAAATTTTTGGGGAGACTACACCCGAACCTCCTCTTTCTTCCTTCATGGGACAAATTAATCGTGACGAGTTTTAAATTGCAGTTCCATTCCAAATGCCAACTTCTTAACATTGCTTGTTCTATGTGATTTAGTGTTAAATCCAGCACAGTCTTCATGAATTATCAGTCTCATATGATATCCGCCTCTCTTTTACGTTAATTAGCCCGGGAAATTACCGCCTTTGGCAACCACAACTTCAAACAATTCAGCTTTGCATTGATGCAATAACTTATACATCTATGAAGTGATTCTTCTTGCAGAGGTATTAGAAGTTGAATTTGACTTAAACTGACGAGATGGTTCCATCTGAACGAAATTTGAGCGAATTTTGTCTATTTGAAAGAGTTAAAAAAGTGAAAATTGTGAAAATTTTCACCCTAAAATCTTCTCTGGATATGCGCCAAAGTGCATAAATTGAATGGTAAATTTTGAAAAATTCCCGGGGGAGGACCCCCACACCCCCGAATTCGCTGGAGGGAGAGACCCCCTCCTTATCCCAACCCCAAATTGACCCCACAATGTTGAATTGCTTCAGTTGCGCCTGAAAACAAAATAAAGACCAGTGAAAGGGAATCTTCACATCCTGGTACCTATGTAGCACCCACCTCTCAAAACAAAAGGTGCACATTTCGATAAATTAGCTATAGCGATCGTAGGAGGGATAGTAACTATGCTCACTCAACTTGTCATTCTACGGTCATACCAAGAATAACCGTCAATTTTTATTGTACTGATATACATCGAAATCTCATTGAGACTAGCAAAAGTTTCACAATTATAGACATAAATAACAAAGAAGTGGTCAAGCAGAAGCTATGCCATGGGGAAACACATTTCCACAGAGGTGTTACCGACTACGATCATGGCCTGACTCTCTCCTTTCTCGCCATGTAACCTTCTCTGGACTGTGGATATTTCATTCAGCTTCACTGCTCGTAAACAATGTAGTGAAGCCTCAATGTAGCCCTTCAGAAGCAGACATCTTTTCAGTTTGTTGAAGATTATCGATTTACGACAGCCATGAAAGTCAACTGAAAGACTGGCTCTCTTTGCCAATCGACGATGGCATATGACTGCAAATCATCGCAAAGCCCAGTCTCGCTGATGACACTTTGATTGTAATTTGTTTGAATTATTTTATAACGTATTGGATGTCCATGAAAATCTCGAAAGTCGAGATAATAAGGGAATCTGAAAGAATGTCAAAATACGCGAAATCGGTTTAATTTTGTGAGCATAAACATGAACCCAAATGGAAAAGGAATAACAAAAATGTGACATAGGCGTAATATCGAGACGGTTTCAGCAAGTATGAACATGGCACAAAATGATACCAAGTGCCATACTCCATTATTTCAAAAAAAGATTGATATATGGGAAACCAATTAACACGAAAGTGATGCATTGGATCAAGCAATAGGATGCTTCAAAAGATATTTTGGCAATCTTAACCCACTACATTTGCACTGCACAGAAACATTCCGTATCGATTAATTTGGATCAGTATATCAAATGTATTTCAGTTGCACTCCCAATTAAATACTTAGTCGTCCCAGACGAGTGAAATCCAGACTCGGTGGCATCTCGGATAGATTAGATCCGACAATAACGATCGATAACTGCTTTTGATGTGAACGCCAAAGCGCATGTAGTCTTTCATCGCTCTTTCAAATCTCGTGGATCACTGTCACATTGAATAAGGCGCATTACCTTTCACCTGTTTTAGACTTTGTAACAAAAAGAATCTCCCCAGAACAACTAAAGGTTCTATGAAATCAACTGCATCCAGTGTATGCTCATTAAACCAAGAACCATTGAGCCAAATTTCCAGACAAGGAAGACAGACACGGTATCTGCGATCGGTTCTGCTGAGTAACTTCATATTGAAGCTGCAGAATGTAGCCGAGAAGGTGAGCCTAATTACACTGATTAAATGAGTGCAGCGTGAGAGATATATCGTCACTGTGACCATATATTTATATTTTACATCGTCTTTACCCAAGGTGACCATGAATAATCTGGTGTCTTGCGACCATGAGCGATATGGTCAGTTGGGTTATTTACTCATACAAAATATGGTCAGACATATGGTTTGAGGCGGGGGAAATTTGGTTTTAATGTCACACTCAAGCTTGTTTCACTCATTTGGCGACGGTCGGTTTGGATGGTGGAGGAAGCCGGAGTACCCGGAGAGAACCACCGCCAGTCGGCAAGTAACGGACAGACTTTCACACATGCACCAGCTGGGCTCGGACCCATGTCGGTTCAGTGGTGTGAGGCCAGCGATCACCAGCAAAACATTTTAGACAACTCGGCCACCGAGGGCCTCGATATGATTTGAAATTAGTGCTAACTTTCATACCAAGCAAGTCGTAGGTCGATTGTTGACGCGGAAATTATTTTATGAAGGACGGCTAAGTATTGAATGCCGGATTTGACGCCATAAAATATATGGTCGAAGTGACCATATCATTCTGAAAGTGTAATTCAAACAAAGACATTGGCAGTCACATTCAAACTTGGCGTAGATCAGCCGGATGCAACTTCGGATTCCAGTTTGATGTCATACAGAGCTAAATCGTTCAATGTATTTCTGCCCTCAAGGCCTGAATTTGAGACTGATATTCGAAGGTTTGGGTGCATGTTGGTACTGCGG
>JAVTVY010052873.1:0-27471 GCA_036873755.1 Hanleya hanleyi | reverse complement strand
GCTTAACTTCGGCGATCTGACAGCAACCTTTCCTGTGATAATGGGTCAGGGTTAACTTATTGGAAAGACATTAAGCACACATGGAAATGTGCGAAATCGTACAGTATACAGACAACTACTAAGATGATTTCATCCACATTTAATTGTGTTATGATGAATTTTTTTTATCGTTTTGACCTTATTTTATCCCTTAGTGACCCCAAATGACATCAATTCCAATAATTAACGAGCTAGCCATACCTGTGTTAAAGTAGCACACTACAAAAAAAAGACAGAACAACAAATTAGCCTGGATACCCAGTGGTAACAAACATAAAGATACATATTAAGTTGGGAACAACTTTTACCATTTTTTTTTACATATTTGACCCCAAAAGTGACTACAAAATGACCTTTAACGCCCAAAATCCGGGTGGTATCCCCTTCCACGTTGAACCCTACCACCCAAGGAACTACATTAGCACGGGTGTCCATTATTAAAGAACAATGCCATCAAAAGTTAGATTTTGTGTCCTTTGCCACCGGCCCACTATGATTCTGACGGCGATCAAGATTTGACAAACTCTTCTAGAACGCTTCTGGTCATTCGGAAGTTGTGCCATCCGTCTCTTTCGGTGAGATTGAACGCCCCTCTTTTGACGTAAAATTCAATGGCCGGTTTGTTCCAATTCAGAACTTCAAAGTCCATTCGGGAGCACTTCTTTTCAAGCGCCACCTGTAGAAAGACAAGTCTAACTCTAGTACAATATAGACAATATATACTGGAAAAATCGCAATAGTTATATGCTCTATGCTTCCATCAAATTACAACTACAATCCAGCTAATAACCGGAAAAAGGTTGCGGTAACTAGACTTTCGTTCAGTGCTTTACTTTCCCACAACCTGGGACGAATATTAAGATATTTGATGCTAAATGACATATACACTGTACGGCCCGATTAATTCAAGCTGGGACGAATATTAAAGGGATATGAAACGTACCCCGACATCAAAGGCGCCGCCGCGAGCTCACGCTGAATGTATGTCTCGCCTGCCAGGTCTCGCGCTCTACGCGCGTGAGCCTTTGCATCGCCTAGTTTTCGTCACGTCGAATTCATTCCAGATTTTACCAGATTTATAGACGTTCTTCTGCAGTAATTGGCATCAGATTATTCGATCGAGACGGGTACTATTTTGAGAGAAGAAACTTTTGAGGGATTTTCATCGAAAAGATGCGTATTTTCATGACAACTTTCGACCGCTCTACGCTGCCGATAACTGAGCGGCTGGAGCGGCAAGGAAAAACTCATTTTTCCCCTTCTTTGTGATCAAACTTCTCATTTATCTCAATTTTTGAAGTATATCTGTGCTAGTTTTTACAAAATATGCAAGCATGTCATTGACAGTACGCAAAATGTTTTAATTTTCCATTTTCGCTTTTGTAAATAATTGCTCGTGAAAATCGTAAAAATGCCAAATATGTAGAATTCTGAACAAATCTCACAATTCTTGTACGTTTTTGTGATTGAACTACTCTTTTGGATCATATGTTTTTTTAGATTTTTTTTCTCTGTGCACTAGTTTTGTTTCTTGTCGTTTGTATGATGTATTCCTTTTGCCACTCGTTAAGCTGTAAAGGATTTTTTTTGGTCACAAATCTTGGCCTAAATTGAGTTGACTGGCGTTCACGTTAATGGAGCCTTGTTGACAAGCACGTGTATTCGCCCAGCATTGACCAGCGAAACAGGGCGGGACTCGCAGCGAAGCACACGTGACGGTCTTTTGCGCACAAAAGCCAATCAGTGACGAGGCGTACTAATTAACCAATCACTAATCACTCATTAACATATCAATTAACGAGACAAACCCTAGTTCAAAGAGAGGAGCCGCGTTTCATACCCCTCTATACTCGTCCCAGCCACAACATACCGGTACGTTAAGGAGAATTAGGACCTTTGAGATTTTCGAAATTTTTTGCGAAGTCTAAATTTCCAAAAACGCCCCTTATCATTATAATGACCAAATTTTATGACACAATGATACCATGAGACATGAAATTATAAAAAAGTGTATTTTGTTTTTTTAAAAATGTTTTCAATACCTTTGTGAAGCAAAAAAAGAAACGAAATGACAAAGAATTTCGGAAGCGACTTTCAGAAAATAAATACTATAACAGGCCAGGAAAAAGATTTAAATAAAATGTCTGAACTAAGTTTTGGAGATCCTACGAGCAAAATTATCCATTTTGCCTGAAGCACGTGGCTGTACTTTCATATTCGACTGTGCACGTGAACACAAAACACCGCTGAAATTTCGCCATTTTGCCTCCGACGTCACAAGGAAATAAAGATAATTAAATAGAAAATAAACTACAGCAGATATGAAATTCAATTTTTCCACAAATACACAGGTAGATACGTACTTTTAAGTCCATCTGTTGGCAAAGAAATCGAATTCAGCGCTTTGAAATCACACAGGTCGGACCAAGTGACAGCGTGCCTTTTTCCCAAACAAGGTGACCCATCACATGTTTTCTAATATTCATACGCTCAAATGAGCATGTCGAAGATATCGTCCATAACAAGTATAAACATCAAAGGGGCATCATAATTCAGTAAAATACTGTGATATTTAGAATACAAACTATTTAATTCGGCAGTTTCATTGCAGAAAATCATTTTTGGAAACCTCCATGGAGGTGTACTTTTTCCAGCCGCCTTACTCTAATATCCTGTTGCCTTCTTCTCGAGAAATCGCACGAGATTTGATAATTTGGTCAAACTCAGGAAAAACAGATCATCCGTCTAATTACATGGAATTTAGACAACAAAGATGGTAGTATAGTGAATTTTGGTGAGTAGCCCTCACACCTGAATGGTTGTGCATTCCGATCGCATGTTCTGAAAGCGTTTGTCGATGAGAATGGGTGAACATAAACTTGTTTACCTCAATGCCATTAACCCTCCTGAACACGTGCCAACAACAACAAAAAACAACAACAACAACATGTTGAATGACGGTCTCATTCAGATGGACCTTGATTGACAGGTGTTCAGTTTTGTGTGAAGGATTAATGCATCGAGGCCGGAAGAAGTCCACCTGAGCGAGAAGAAATGTGAATCGCCATTTTCCTGAAAAAATTCAGTTGGTTTGATCACGTGTAGCATTCTATTTCCTGAAAAGTTCAAGTAGGTCATTCTTGTTTGACCTCAACGAAGAGATGATTCAACTTTATTCGTGAGTTCAACAGTCACTACATTTCTTCAATTTTCAAATTTTACTTCAAGAAATCCACTATATTTTTGGTCAATTTTCCTCCACAAAGTCATTTTTCAAGTTAGTTCAAAGAAAAAATCATATTTTCTTGTGTTTAGTTGTGTTTTCTACCTTTCTGAGATGAAATAATGCGCTTTTGATAATTTAGTGCCTTTTTAAAAATTTCAACCTGAACAAAAAATGTCAAAATCTCTCATATCCGGGTTCCCCTTAAGCCATGAGAACTGAACGAGGTGGAATCCAGTATCAAGCCTTACAAAAATATATTTGGTGTCTATTACGCAATCTTTCTTCGTCAAGTAACCTGACTGATATGATCAGCAGATTCATGCCGCGTGATTTCCCATGTCTCAAGGAGGCAGATAAACAACGTGGGAAACAGACCAGAAAATTACATTCACTCGCCCCAATTCCCACTATCGTAACGTATGGTTTCTTCGGGTTCGAATGCCATCAGTATTACTTGTTACAAACACTTACTTGCACTCGAAATGCGACAGAGAACGAAATGGATCGAGAGCTGTCAACAACAAAGCTATGTCATTTTCTTGTCCCCCCAAACGTGCTGACAAGGTAAAAGTCTTTTCAGACAACGACGGAATGCGACCCCGTTAAATTTTGCCCGTGGGACTAAATATAGAATTTCGTGCAGGCCAACAATATACAATCGTACAATATTCGATGCTCACAAACCACGAGACACTGTCAGACAATTGGCTACTCAATCCCACGGGCAAAATTTGACGGGGTAGCATTCTGAAACGACTCTTACCTAATCATCACTTTTGTGGGAACAAGCAAATGACATCGCTTCGTTGTTAACAGTTCTCGATCCATCTCGCTCTCTGCCGCATTTCGAGTGCAAGTAAGTGTTTGTACCTAGTAATACTGGTGGCATTTGAACCCGTAGAAACCATGCGTCACGATAGTGGGAATTGGGGCGAGTGAATAGAATTCTCTGGTCTGTTTCCGACGTTGTTTATCTGTCTCCTAATACTGTTATATGGAAAATGGAATAGGTCTTTGGATTATGGACGTGGATATTCTCTAATGGACGACGGCTGGATTATGAATGACGGACTAGACGCTTGTAATGGGGAAATCACCAATCTAGGGAAACCAAGATGGTAAATCAGAGGAATACCATCTAGACGTAACGCTATGAAAACTTCGTGCGAAATGTTCAACGTTATTCTGGGAGATCCCATAATAAGACAATCACGACAATTTCTGACTTTTCTCTCTGAGGACGATTGACGTTTACTTCACGGAGATTAACATCTTCGCGCGGCACAATCTTTTGATATTTTTTTACCCCCAAACAAAGCCTGACTTTTCGAAGGGAGTAAACTCTTTGATCTTCAATGTTTACTATGCAGACCGTCTGGAAATGGTCCCATATTTGGATACTGTTTCGCGATAATGTTTATATGTTGTTAGTCCAAATGCTACCGTGTGTAATTACGGTGGGCGTGATTTCAACAAGCTAGCCACCTGATTGGCTAACAAATGTAGTTTCAGATTCGCATGGGATTTGTATAGGGCTGAATTCAGATATAATAGTCCGTGATATTATATCTGAGTTTACTGAGATTGGGGAAATCACGCGCCACAACTGATGATCATATTAGAGTCAGGTTACTTGACTGAACCTTTCTTAGCTAGATCTGTGACTTCTTTGCTATATGTACAAAAACATAAAATAATCGTTACGAACGAGTCATCACATATCAATTTTATCATACAAAGCGTCAATATAATGTACCGGTATAATATTCCATAACCAACTTATGATAAAATTATGGGAATATATACTGGTACAGATAAATATCCTTGATACGATTATTCATGATCTAAAGTTTCTACTTATCGTTCTACCACTTCTTACCTTACCCACGGTCTTCAAAAGTCTCGTACCTATACCCTGACCTCTCATCTCCGGGTTCACGTAAATGTCACCCAGGTGAACGCAGCGGCCAAACCATGTCGAAAAGGTGTAGAAATACAGGGCATACCCCGCAAGTTTTGGACTTGATGGATCTGAAGTGTGTTGAAATAGATATGACGAATACACAGCCAACAATGACTATATGAAATAACGTGCGTAGAGAAGGCAACATGCTAGCATATCCGGGAACCTTAGTAGTAGGGAGACCGCAAATTCTGTCGCATTGAGGCTGAGGCTGATGCGGAGTCACGCCACTTCCTGTGACGTCACATCCGGGTCAAAGGTCAAGTCCGGACCAAAGGTCAGTTCCGGGTTCAGCAAGAGTTATCCGCTCCTAAATAAGACCATACACTTCAGTTATTTAAATGTTAGTCCCAAGGGGAACCCTCGCATAGACATTTGCGGTATGGAGTGTGGCACAAAGGCCGCGAACGCATGCTCCCTACTGCTCGTGGATTGGAAATACGAAAATTACGTAAGATTTTAAACCCTAGTTTAGCATTAAAATACGCTAAAATGAAGGAAATCAAGTGCAAAAATTCAAAATTAGCCGGCGGGGACATCCTACACAAAGGTGTGCCCTTGGTGCGCATTCCTGGCATGGTGGGGAATGAGAAATCAACGGCGGTCCTCCGCGAGGTGGGGTGGTCAGGAAGGGTCCGGATTGCGAAGAAAATGTGAAAATAGAACCTCAAATCTACAAATATTATGTTCATATTTATTCCTGGAAAACGCGAGGAAGGCCTCTTCGGCAATCTAGGACCCCACAGCTCCAGAGCCCAGGCAGCCCCTGGACCATCACCTGTTGGTCTAGAGCCCATGTCCCACTAGTAGTATAGTCCCGTGAAAAAACCTCCCCTTTTGCCGGGGGAGGTAACACTTGCATCCGACAGGGGGCGCTGTTCCAGGTTATAGTATAGGGAGCGGCCATGCACGGCCTTTCACCTCTGAGGCCGTCAAGGCCGCTATAGCTCCGGCACTTCTGGTCACCTGACCTTGTATTCCTCCGCGGTGATGCGGCCTGGCGGTGATGCGGTCGCCTCCGCGGAGAAAAAGTAGCCCCCAGATTGGAAATACGCTGCATGGTCCGATGGGGTCGTATGAGGTATCATTGTGAAGCTTATGTGAAGGGGCATCTGATGGGCTGGGTGCGGGGTTGAAATAGCGTCATTCTGCGCATGCGCGGTGGCCCAAGGGTATGGAAATAGACGTTTTGGGATCTAGGGAAGCCCCTAATGGTCCGATTGAGTCGAGTGAGGTATCGATGTGAAGGACACATGAGGGGGCATCCGCCTGGGCTAGTGGCTTGGGCGTTGTCACCATTCTGCGCATGCGCGGTGGACCAAGGGTATGGAAATAGACGTTTTGGGATCTAGGGAAGCCCCTAATGGGTCGATTGAGTCGAGTGAGGTATCAAAGTGAAGCTTATGTGAAGGGGCATCTGCCTGGCCTAGTGTCTCAGCCGTTGCCAGGGAAGTGTGGGAAAAGGGTATGGAAATAGACGTTTTGAGATCTAGGGGAGCCCCTAATTCGAGTGAGGTATCAAAGTGAAGCATTCGTAAAGGGGCATCCGCCTGGACTAGTATGATGTGGAACTGACGTCATTCTGCGCATGCGCGGTGGCCAAAGTGTATGAAAATAGACGTTTTGGAGCTAGGGGAGCCACTAATGATCCATTGGAGTTGTATGAGGTATCAATGTGAAGCCTATGTGAAGGGGCATCTGATGGGTTGGGTGTGCGGTAGGAATATCATTCTGCGCATGCGCAGACACAATGCGGGGCTCTCGTCCAATCAGAAGCGAGTATTTCAAATCCGTCACAGAGCTCTCAACCAATCAGAAGCGAGTATTTTGACCCGGTGCATTATGGGACATATCCAAGATGGCGGCCCGTATGTTCAAGATGGCGGCACATCCGGTGTCGAAAACTGGCCATTTCGTCGGGATGTGGTCACCTAGTGTCGAAAACTGGACCCTGTATGGGTCCCGCTAGACGTTTTGGGATCTAGAGGAGCCACTCATGGGCCGATGGAGTTGTATGAGGTATCAAAGTGAAGCTTATGTGAAGGGGACTTTGACTGGCCTAGTGTCTCGGCCGTTCCCACCATTCTGCGCATGCGCAGACAGGGAATTGTGGGAAAAGGGTATGGAAATAGACGTTTTGAGATCTAGGGGAGCCCCTAATGGGCCGATAGAGTCGTATGAGGTATCCATGTGAAGCACACGTGAGGGGGCATTTGACTGGACTAGTGGCTCGGGCGTTGTCACCATTCTGCGCATGCGCAAACAGGGAATTGTGAGCAACGCCCGCCAACGCCAAGCTCAACGCTTCAACGCCCTGGTGAATTAGCCCAAAAGCTCTGATTTTCATGGAATTGTCATTAATATATTGGAAATGCAGTGACGCCCGTCAACGCTCGTAGTTACGCCTCAACGCTCTAGCATAGCGCCTTGACGCCATGATATAGACCGGAGAGAGAAAACAACAACAACAAGGATGACACATGAGAGAACAACAACAACAGCAACAAGTTTTTTTCATATAGTTTATTTTCCCCTCCATAATAACATACCCACGCTGGGGGAGCCGCGTTGGGTATGTTTACAATTCAAGAAAGACTCTTGTCCAATCAGAGACCGCCATTTGGTCCTGCCATATTCGTTCTTGCCCGTTAGATGTATTCTCGGCTGCACTTGTCCAATCAGAATCCGTCCTTAAGAAAATTCCATCTTCGGCCCTGTTCGCTCTCAGCCGTTTGTTCTAATCGGCGTCGGTCAGGCCCGGATATTCGTTGGGCAGCATATCCTGAAACAGTTGTTTGCGCATTCTTATCGCATTTTCCAGGGCCTCGGTGGGTGGTAAACCCATATCCTCTTCCAAGTGACGCTTGGTCTTCATGATGGATCTGTGCGTGGGTCCCCTTTCATTTCAAGCGGTAGTAAGGTATACTCTTCATAGATCGCCATGGCTGTTTTTCTGATGCGGGGCCGCATTTCGGTGTACGCCTGTTGTAAGTTATCCTGTCCCGCGCCCTCGATCGCTTCAACGTGAGTATTGATAGCTGCTGTCACAATACGATCCCAGAAGGTAGGTTCTGCCTCACTTTCCTGGGATGGTGGCTGACTATCTGAGGTCAAGCTCTCCATATCAGTAGATAGACTGTCAGCAATCTTGGATTCGGTATCAGTCGATGCACTCTCATCAATCTCTGTATCAGCATCTGCCTCAACGGACTCCTCGGCGTCTTCAGTCCCATGTATATTTTTCTGGTGTCGCATCATATCGTAATGTCTGGTGAACGTGCGTTCACACCCAGAACAAGTATAAGCCATGTTGACGGTTGAACGGCGACTGTGGGTGTTTTGGGAATACACTCGCTTTCATAGACAGTAACGCCCACCAACGCCCACTGTTACGCCTTAACGCCCTATATATACGCCTTAACGCTCGTCTCAACGCTTCAACACACTTTCGTAACGCTTTAACGGCGTTTAATGATGCGTTCAAACAAATGTTGCTTTTGTCCTATTGCTCTGACATACGCCGCTTTCCAGTTCATGCCCAAGGTTTTCAGCATCGACGCTGTTCTTTCGATTTCCATATGGACTGGGTCCTTGTCCAACAATTTCATATGGGTCACGAGGTCGACATACTGCTGACGTAAAGCCCGTCGTAGTCTGGGTGCCAATCTGTTATGGGCTAAAATTGCAGCTTCTTTTTTCGAATATCCTTTGTGTTGAAACTTGTTTTCTGTGGCCCTCAACGTCTCGCCCAGCTCGGCGTCCATACTTTCTTTGAACAAATCCTTCCATAGCCTCGAGTTCACATTATGTTCATTCCCTTGTACGGGTACGGGTTGGGCCTTCACGATTGGGTGATATTCCGGGACTGATGGTATGAAGCGGACCCGCTGTATGGGGTGGGCTGCTGCTGCTGCTCTGCCAGGAGTGGACTCGGCGGATGGTGTAGGGGTATATGCCGTTGTGGTGATTCCTCGCCGGGTAACAGGTGGGTCGTCAGCCGACGATCTTCGGGGTATGGGCCTTTAAATCTACGAACAGGTAGCCGTACGGACGACTTGTCGCCCCCTGAAACGCCTGCATGAAATGGTCGATGTTCTGAGGATAAATTCGACTACCAAACACACGGATTTGTGCTCTGTCGATGGGATTGGAGAACAAAACAAAGTATTGGCAGTTCAAGGCGATATCTCTGGACGCCTTCCCTTGAGGAAAGAGATTCTGGGTCAAATAGATGACGGACAGATTCCGATGATGAGATCCTTTAGTAAACAAGTCGGCGACGTGTGAATTGTCCTTGGCCGCACTCATCAGATCATCTAGCACTACCACGTTGGTCTGCTCGGGGTCAAAGTAATATGGTTCGTTTATGTCGTGGGGAATACCTGGGACGAAGCTCACATTCTGTAACCTTGTAGTTTCGTAGGCGGGCTGCCATTGGCTATAACACCAAATCACACGTGTCGGAGCTGGGGTTGCCACACCTGCCTCTAAGAACTTCATCACCCAGGACGTCTTTCCACATGCCGTAGGGCCGCTCACCGTCATCGTATAGGGATGCTCTACTGCTCTTGTTGGACCTATAGAGGGACTCGGCGGTGTCTCTTGGTTGTGTTTGCATCGAATGTGCCTGAGCATGCTATCGCGACGAGAGAAGGTTCTCTGACAGAACGTACACGTACACGACATGTTCATCAGTCGACCAATACAGATGAACTGATGAGGGACACATGTTCATTCCTATATTTACAGACACTACCACCACCACACACACACACCACCACCAACACCACCAACACCAACACCACCAACACCACCAACACCACCACCAACACCACCACCGGTGTTGACGGGCGTCAACGCCCGGTGGTGGTGGTAGCCCCCGTATGGCAGAGCTCTTGGATCGGAGCTCTCGGAGCTCAAAGCTTGTGGAGATCAAAGCCCGGAAATAACGTCATCGTAGGCATGCGCGTGTACCTATGGTGCACCCGTACCCTGGTGCACCCTATTCCCTACGGGATTTAGGGTACAGGGTGCACCATAGGTACACGCGCATGCCTACGATGACGTTATTTCCGGGCTTTGATCTCCACAAGCTTTGAGCTCCGAGAGCTCCGATCCAAGAGCTCTGCCATACGGGGGCTACCACCACCACCGGGCGTTGACGCCCGTCAACGCCCGGTGGTGGTGTTGGTGGTGGTGTTGGTGGTGTTGGTGTTGGTGGTGTTGGTGGTGGTGTGTGTGTGTGGTGGTGGTAGTGTCTGTAAATATAGGAATGAACATGTGTCCCTCATCAGTTCATCTGTATTGGTCGACTGATGAACATGTCGTGTACGTGTACGTTCTGTCAGAGAACCTTCTCTCGTCGCGATAGCATGCTCAGGCACATTCGATGCAAACACAACCAAGAGACACCGCCGAGTCCCTCTATAGGTCCAACAAGAGCAGTAGAGCATCCCTATACGATGACGGTGAGCGGCCCTACGGCATGTGGAAAGACGTCCTGGGTGATGAAGTTCTTAGAGGCAGGTGTGGCAACCCCAGCTCCGACACGTGTGATTTGGTGTTATAGCCAATGGCAGCCCGCCTACGAAACTACAAGGTTACAGAATGTGAGCTTCGTCCCAGGTATTCCCCACGACATAAACGAACCATATTACTTTGACCCCGAGCAGACCAACGTGGTAGTGCTAGATGATCTGATGAGTGCGGCCAAGGACAATTCACACGTCGCCGACTTGTTTACTAAAGGATCTCATCATCGGAATCTGTCCGTCATCTATTTGACCCAGAATCTCTTTCCTCAAGGGAAGGCGTCCAGAGATATTGCCTTGAACTGCCAATACTTTGTTTTGTTCTCCAATCCCATCGACAGAGCACAAATCCGTGTGTTTGGTAGTCGAATTTATCCTCAGAACATCGACCGTTTCATGCAGGCGTTTCAGGGGGCGACAAGTCGTCCGTACGGCTACCTGTTCGTAGATTTAAAGGCCCATACCCCCGAAGATCGTCGGCTGACGACCCACCTGTTACCCGGCGAGGAATCACCACAACGGCATATACCCCTACACCATCCGCCGAATCCACTCCTGGCAGAGCAGCAGCAGCAGCCCACTCCCATACAGCGGGTCCGCTTCATACCATCAGTCCCGGAATATCACCCAATCGTGAAGGCCCAACCCGTACCCGTACAAGGGAATGAACATAATGTGAACTCGAGGCTATGGAAGGATTTGTTCAAAGAAAGTATGGACGCCGAGCTGGGCGAGACGTTGAGGGCCACAGAAAACAAGTTTCAACACAAAGGATATTCGAAAAAAGAAGCTGCAATTTTAGCCCATAACAGATTGGCACCCAGACTACGACGGGCTTTACGTCAGCAGTATGTCGACCTCGTGACCCATATGAAATTGTTGGACAAGGACCCAGTCCATATGGAAATCGAAAGAACAGCGTCGATGCTGAAAACCTCGGGCATGAACTGGAAAGCGGCGTATGTCAGAGCAATAGGACAAAAGTAACATTTGTTTGAACGCATCATTAAACGCCGTTAAAGCGTTAAGAAAGTGTGTTGAAGCGTTGAGACGAGCGTTAAGGCGTATATATAGGGCGTTAAGGCGTAACAGTGGGCGTTGGTGGGCGTTACTGTCTATGAAAGCGAGTGTATTCCCAAAACACCCACAGTCGCCGTTCAACCGTCAACATGGCTTATACTTGTTCTGGGTGTGAACGCACGTTCACCAGACATTACGATATGATGCGACACCAGAAAAATATACATGGGACTGAAGACGCCGAGGAGTCCGTTGAGGCAGATGCTGATACAGAGATTGATGAGAGTGCATCGACTGATACCGAATCCAAGATTGCTGACAGTCTATCTACTGATATGGAGAGCTTGACCTCAGATAGTCAGCCACCATCCCAGGAAAGTGAGGCAGAACCTACCTTCTGGGATCGTATTGTGACAGCAGCTATCAATACTCACGTTGAAGCGATCGAGGGCGCGGGACAGGATAACTTACAACAGGCGTACACCGAAATGCGGCCCCGCATCAGAAAAACAGCCATGGCGATCTATGAAGAGTATACCTTACTACCGCTTGAAATGAAAGGGGACCCACGCACAGATCCATCATGAAGACCAAGCGTCACTTGGAAGAGGATATGGGTTTACCACCCACCGAGGCCCTGGAAAATGCGATAAGAATGCGCAAACAACTGTTTCAGGATATGCTGCCCAACGAATATCCGGGCCTGACCGACGCCGATTAGAACAAACGGCTGAGAGCGAACAGGGCCGAAGATGGAATTTTCTTAAGGACGGATTCTGATTGGACAAGTGCAGCCGAGAATACATCTAACGGGCAAGAACGAATATGGCAGGACCAAATGGCGGTCTCTGATTGGACAAGAGTCTTTCTTGAATTGTAAACATACCCAACGCGGCTCCCCCAGCGTGGGTATGTTATTATGGAGGGGAAAATAAACTATATGAAAAAAACTTGTTGTTGTTGTTGTTGTTCTCTCATGTGTCATCCTTGTTGTTGTTGTTTTCTCTCTCCGGTCTATATCATGGCGTCAAGGCGCTATGCTAGAGCGTTAAGGCGTAACTACGAGCGTTGACGGGCGTCAATGCATTTCCAATATATTAATGACAATTCCATGAAAATCAGAGCTTTTGGGCTAATTCACCAGGGCGTTGAAGCGTTGAGCTTGGCGTTGGCGGGCGTTGCTCACAATTCCCTGTTTGCGCATGCGCAGAATGGTGACAACGCCCGAGCCACTAGTCCAGTCAAATGCCCCCTCACGTGTGCTTCACATGGATACCTCATACGACTCTATCGGCCCATTAGGGGCTCCCCTAGATCTCAAAACGTCTATTTCCATACCCTTTTCCCACAATTCCCTGTCTGCGCATGCGCAGAATGGTGGCAACGGCCGAGACACTAGGCCAGTCAAAGGCCCCTTCACATAAGCTTCACTTTGATACCTCATACAACTCCATCGGCCCATGAGTGGCTCCTCTAGATCCCAAAACGTCTAGCGGGACCCATACAGGGTCCAGTTTTCGACACTAGGTGACCACATCCCGACGAAATGGCCAGTTTTCGACACCGGATGTGCCGCCATCTTGAACATACGTGCCGCCATCTTGGATATGTCCCATAATGCACCGGGTCAAAATACTCGCTTCTGATTGGTTGAGAGCTCTGTGACGGATTTGAAATACTCGCTTCTGATTGGACGAGAGCCCCGCATTGCGTCTGCGCATGCGCAGAATGATATTCCTACCGCACACCCAACCCATCAGATGCCCCTTCACATAGGCTTCACATTGATACCTCATACAACTCCAATGGATCATTAGTGGCTCCCCTAGCTCCAAAACGTCTATTTTCATACCCTTTGGCCACCGCGCATGCGCAGAATGACGTCAGTTCCACATCATACTAGTCCAGGCGGATGCCCCTTTACGAATGCTTCACTTTGATACCTCACTCGAATTAGGGGCTCCCCTAGATCTCAAAACGTCTATTTCCATACCCTTTTCCCACAATTCCCTGTCTGCGCATGCGCAGAATGGTGGCAACGGCCGAGACACTAGGCCAGGCAGATGCCCCTTCACATAAGCTTCACTTTGATACCTCACTCGACTCAATCGACCCATTAGGGGCTTCCCTAGATCCCAAAACGTATATTTCCATACCCTTGGTCCACCGCGCATGCGCAGAATGGTAACAACGCCCAAGCCACTAGCCCAGCGCGGATGCCCCCTCATGTGTCCTTCACATCGATACCTCACTCGACTCAATCGGACCATTAGGGGCTTCCCTAGATCCCAAAACGTCTATTTCCATACCCTTGGGCCACCGCGCATGCGCAGAATGACGCTATTTCAGCCCATCAGATGCCCCTTCACATAAGCTTCACAATGATACCTCATACGACCCCATCGGACCATGCAGCGTATTTCCAATCTGGGGACTACTTTTTCTCCGCGGAGGCGACCGCATCACCGCCATGCCGCATCACCGCGAAGGAATACAAGGTCAGGTGACCAGAAGTGCCGGAACTATAGCGGCCTTGACGGCCTCAGAGGTGAAAGGCCGTGCATGGCCGCTCCCTATACTATAACCTGGAACAGCGCCCCCTGTCGGATGCAAGAGTTACCTCCCCCGGCAAAAGGGGAGGTTTTTTCACGGGACTATACTACTCCCACTTCGGCGAACTGCTTTACGAAGCTTGACGATTTAAGATCGTAAGTGTTGGTAAGATACTCGCAAGCTATTCGTAAAGACATTCGCCCAACCTGTAACCATTTCGGTCATCTATACGCGGTAAGACTGACCCTGGGATCGTGTGTATCCATGTTCAGCCTACTTTCGGCAACTGCCAGAGGGAATTTCCATAAATCAATACCACGTGACTTTGTCAGCCAATCAGCTAAAGTCTACCGACGTTACCCCAACGTAACTCGCCATTTTCGAGTCATGTGATGAACTACTTGTTCAAAATTTCAGATCCACCACACCTCTTGGATGATACGAAAGTTACACATACCTATATATTTTGTAAGCCCAGGCAATATCTGTTTCGGAAGTGGTATGAAAACCTGTAATTTATCAGATTTCTCGAGTCTGTTCTGTGGATGAAGGCCGAACAGAATCCGGTAAAATACCGGATATCGCTCCGCAATAATGGAGACACACGATTCGCAAGCCATCTTATGGATGGCGAAGTGTACGCAAATGGACATTCGCCATGATTCGTAAACCATAGCTGCAATTCGTAAGAAAATCGTCGCCTCGGTTTTATCGCCGCGCCAATTTTAAAATGTTAAAAAAATTCGCCAAGCAATGCGATTTTGCCTTAAGTCTCAAATATTCGTAATTTTATCGTAAATAATCGTAAGTCGTCGTAACTACGTTGTAATGCATCGTAATTAAGTCGTAATTTAATCACCTTATTGGTGACAGTTCCGTTAATAATCGTCAAGTGAAAAATAAATACGAATAGTTACGATAACTTACGACAGGATCGATGGTATACGAAGTTATCGTAAACATTTGACCCAAACTGTCATAACAACGTCGTAAAACCTTCGTACGTATTCGCAAGACATCGTGAAATAATGACAAGTAGTCGTATGCACTTCGTAAATGTTCGCAAATACATCGCACATATTCGCAACTGTATCGCACTGAATCGCCTAAATTTGGGTGCGAATATCGCTAACTCTCATAAAAGTATCGTATTTCTTTGTAACTGCATCGCAAACAGTCGTAATTATTCATAAACATGTCGTATCTATTCGCCCCAAACGACGGGAAAACCGGCTTTTTTAAAGCGATTTATTACGAAACATTACGACCAATACATCGCAAAGTTTCGTAAACAACTTCGCTTAAGTAGGACTTGGGCTTAACAGGATTCGCTTATTCTAGCTTTGTGTGGATGTTGATACGCGTATTGATTCTAGTGTTCCATCATGTTGTCATCGTGTTGTATTTGTTTTTTTTTCAACATCGATGTGTGCTTATCAATGTAAAACAAACGTGAAAATAGAACCATAAATCTGCAAACATTATGCTCAGATTTATATCCGGGAAAACGCTTAGAACGCATCTCCTGCGATCCAGGACCCCGAAGCTTCGGCCCCTGAACCCTTCCCCTTTCGGCTGTGATAGTCCCCCTATGAACCTTCGATAGATCCGCCCTTGGAAATTCAAAACATTCGCACCGCCCCCCTATGATTTTACTTTTGTTGAAAAGTTCAGCCCTGCGGCCGACATATTAGGCCCATTCTGGCGCAGTGGATGATGACCTGACACCTGGGGCAACTCACTCAATGACATTTGCGGTATGGGGTGTGCCACCGTGTTTTCTCGGTCTCGAGCTGTAGAACACGATGGGAGGGGTCTCGTGGTCATGCGGTGAATTACGGTGAAAAGTTCTGACTGCGCATGCGCAGTGCACAGGCAGGCCTGAGGTGGTCATTTTGGGTCGCGTGAGGTATCCATGTAAAGCACTCTTCGAGGCCGATAAAGTCGTGAGTGGGTGCTGTAAAACTTTCCCCGGGTAAGATCCTGAAAAACGGATTTATCGCTAAAATATGGAAAACTCCATGCAACTCCGACTGTACACCTGGTGAGTCGTAGAATGTGACTGTTGTTGAGAAAGTGTAGGTTATAAATTTCGGTGAAGTAAATATCAATTGAAGTAATCCAGTTGTCCCTTGGTACGAAAAAGAAAGCAGAAACGCAGTATATTTGCCATATGGCACTTGTGGAGAATTTTGCAGTAACGCCTTAACGCCCTATCTTAACGCCTTAACGCCCTATCGTAACGCCTTAACGCCCTATATTGACGCATTATCCTAACACTTCAACTCCCTAGCATACCAGTGTTTTATCTTTTGCGCGAGATTGTACCATGCTATTATATAATACTAACGCGTCGACAATGTGTTTGTATCAATCCATCCACACTACGGAATAAACCAAGTTGGGATTTGGTGGTCCCCGATGTCGTCATCGGTCCACGCCGGGACATTGTATAATCCAGTTGTTCCTTAGTAGTGGAGAAAGCAGAAAACAGTATATTTGCCCTATGACCTTTGTGGTGTAAAGTCCGTGTTCCGCTTTATTTTTCTGTGAAAACATGCTCCCGCTATCCCATCCTGCACCTCTCGGCAAGCCACAATTCGCTGGGAATCGATATTAGTCTATCTAGACCTGGTTGAATAGGGTTTTCCATATTTGGGGAGAGAGTCCGTGTTTCCAGATCTTACGAGGCGAAAAGTTTACACACATCAACCCATGACTTCATCGGCTACCCATTCGGAACAATATTGGCCCAACTCGACTCCAAAACGTCAATTCCGATGCCCTTTTCTCACAATTCCCTGTCTGCGCATGCGCACCATAGCCTTACTTCCATGACACACCCATCCAGTCTGACGCTACCCCACGAGTGTTCCACTTTGATACCTCACACGACCCATTCGAACTAATATTGGTACACTGCTACCCCAAAATATCCACCTCGGGCCTGCCAATGCATTACGCATGCGCAGTCAGAACTTTCCAGCGAAAGTCACTCCATGGCCACGAGACCCCTCCCATCGTGTTGTACAACAGCACGAGACAGAGAAAACAAGGTGCCACACCCTATACCGCAAGTGTCTATGAGTGGGTTCCGCATTGGGCCTAACATTCAAATAACTGAAGCGTATGGTCTTATTTAGGAACAGATAACGCTTGCTGGGCCGTCACGTTACCGGAAGAGACCCTTGACCCCATGTGATCTTTGGTCCAGAAGTGACTTTTGATTCGGATGTGACGTCACAGGAAGTACCTCAGCTTCAATGCGACAGAATTTGCTGTCTTCCTACTATGAACCTTACAAACATTAAAACGTTTAAGCCCATCTGTCCTTTCTGGGACATGTCCAAGCCTCCCGGGGCATTTCGATCCCCCCCCCCCCTCTCTAAATGTTTATCTTAACAAAAAATGTAAGAAAAATCCAAGATGGTCGCTTTCACGTCATCTTCAAAACAGGCATTTTTATTTCTTTGCAAGAAATGCATGATAAAGTAAGTAGTAAATAATAGTCCGATATGAAATAGAATAGATTTTGCTCAATTTTCCTCGAAGAAAAACATGAATTTGACGAAATAAGACGAAAATATCACATTTCTGGTGCCCCAAATGGCTGCCAATTGAATTTACCCATGATTTCACTTTTTTACCGTTCCGGAGATAGGGGAGAAAGTTTGGTAGGGGAGCCATAATGCCCCCCCCCCCCACAGGGCCAGATAGGGTTGATGCAACAATTGGCATGGTAACCAGAAATGAATCACGAGATATCACACCATTATTCTCCGAAAGAATGTAACCTGGAAGGAGATATAATCAGATATGTCTTATAGGAGTTTACATCGACCTGAGGCCAAACACACACGGTCAGATTCTCGTTGGAAGCAGACCTGTTCTTTCAGTATTGGACACTTACCGTTGGTATCAGTTGCCGAGGTATGTGGATTCTCTGCAACCAGACAGTTGAAGAACTTCTCCTCGCCAAAGCCGTCTCGCAAAAGAACTACAGGAAGAACAAACGAGTTACTGCAGTTCCCACATCACACTTGAAGGCCTGAAATACCTGCACGGTATTCCAAAATGGCGTTACTTTCTTCCAAAGGCCAAATTAAACACTTTCAAACCTCGCGGTGCATTCTACAGGGCAATAACAATGATAAAATGAAATTGGAGGTCTATTCCGACACGAAGGTAAAAACATGACCATTTCATGTAAAGAATTAGCACACCAAAAAACTATGTTGTCGCTCAGTTGATTACACAATTGCCTACAATAAACCTATAGTTGAATACCGTACACCACGTATAATCCTACTAGTCCAATTCCTCATCAATTTGACAAATAGGTTTGACTTGGAATATATAGAGTTGTCTCTAAATTAATCGATTAACTAGAATAACAGTAAAGGCGCGAAGCTTCTTATCCAGTTTTCAGGGTGAATACGTGTAAAAGAAAAAATGTCCCAGAAAATAATAAACATTGGACATCATTGCTTTTGCAGTGGGTGAGTGAGTGAACAGAATTTAACGTCGTTTTCAACAATATTTCAGCTGTATCGCGACGAACCATATAAGCACCACCCAACCAAGTTGCGTTCCTGCTACTCCAAAGAAGAAATATTTGAAGCAGCATGGAACCAGACACTCTCTATCCACCCTATAAAACATTGAGGACAGCACACAAGATACACACAGGACGCTTACACAGTACAATAAGGACAAGTGATATCACAGGGCTAAACATCACATTATCAAGTTCCTGTTGCTTCTCAGCAAATTGCATTGAAGCAACAGGAACCCCGTTACCTAGCCAAGTTTACATGACTTCGTTTGTTCCTACTACGACATGAATCCTCTTACTGAACTTGCATGTACAGTCCGGGAAAACACGTCAATAAAACAACCCCTTCCCACTTTCTGTCCACTGCTTTTATCGAGTTCGGCAAATAGTGTCATTGCCGTGAAGAGCTGATCCGTCTGCAATCAGTCTTCAAACATCAAAGGCCGGTTGAATTTCTCCTCCATAATATTCGTGCGTGCCACGTGATCGGTAGCGTATTATGCGGATCACGTGACCCATATGAAGATAATGACGGTACCCAGGAGAAATTCAATCGGTCTTTGATGTTTGAAGACTGCTTGCAGACGGATCAGCTCTTCACGGAAATGAAAATATTTGCCGAGCTCGATGAAAGCAGTGGACAGAGAGTTGGGGAGGGGTTGTCTTATTGCCGGATAGAACCGTACAGTAGGCTTTATTTTTTTTTACCGGAATGTACAGTGAAAGGATTAATGGCATAGTAGGAACGAATGAAGCCATGTAAACTTGGCTAACCGTTGCCTACCTTCTTCTGTTACGTGGACTTGATCTGCCAGTTGATGCTCAGCCAGCTCCTGTGTAATGATAAAATCAAATGTAAATACGGAAACTACCGCAAAGCCCAATCACTAACGCTTCAGTTCTGAAATATACAGATATGATTATACCTTGATAAGACGCATAATTTCCGCGCAGTCTCCCTTCTCAGCAGGTCTTATAACGGGTTCACCGACTTGATCCATTCTTCTGTAAGGCCAAGTTTTTCCTTGACAAGTGAAGACTAAACTTATGGAAGTCTGTAGAAGCCGTTAGCTTTCATACAAGCTTGTAGTATGGACGATGACCGTACCAGAGCAGGATATAGCGAATGGCCGTAACAGTCTTTCACAAATTTGAGCTCGCTTGTTAAGGGAACAATGGCCGTTGAATAGCCAACTAGACAAGTAAATTATTTGCACATTCGGTCGGTTAAAATCGATTTACACCGGTCTGAATCCGATTTACACCGCGGTTAAAATCAGCGAGGTTTTGGCATCAACGGCCTACCATAGTAATGTGACATACATATCGTTATGTTTTGTTTTGTCATGTTTGCGTACTGCGCGAATGACCCATCTGCATAAATCGGCATACAATCCGTTATCCAACTAAACTACTATGGGCGGCTTAGTGCATTAGGGGAGGATAGGTGGGCGAAAATATTGTGGGAGGAGGGACGGTGCATGAAAGTACAGACAGGATGGTTCAAGGAAATCGGGACAATCAGTGAAAGATATGACATTGATCTGTCGGCTATAAAGGACGGGGTTAAAGCCTGGAGAAAAGAGGTGGCCCTTAAGATACAGGATGCTTGGGTGGGTGAATGGAAGAGGGGGTTGGCTGAAAAAACATCACTGACAGCATATGTGAATAAAGATTGTCCCAAACGGGAGAAATATGTAGATTGGGAGGGGGACTTTTCTTGGTTGGCTAGGGCTAGATCTGGAGCACTGCCTACTCGTAGCAGACTGAATAGGAGTTTGGAAGAAAAGAAGTGTAGAGCATGTGGAGAAATTGAGGATGGTAAACATTTACTTTTGGACTGTAGTAGGTTCAGGGAGAAGCGGAAGAAGCTGAAAGAGCGGTTATCACACACAACAAACGGCTCACGGTGGCAGAGTATATGTTGGGATAGTGATCTGGCCATAGTCGAGATATTGGGGTTTGGTAACTACGTCTTAGACAAGACCGAAAGCTCCATTCTTAATAATTTTGTTAAAGAAGTTTGGGAAGTTAGACAAGAATTTGAATGAGAAATTCTCCAAATATGGAAGGGAAGGGACAGACTGACAGACGGACAGACAAGGAGGTTATATTACAGTTTATTCATTTATCTACGAACCTGAGGAAAGAAATCTGTTATGGGTTACGGGATAAGAATTTTGATGAACGTGAGAAAGGAAGGGCACAGGAATTAATGACACAAACAAGAATGTTGTACATATGTAAATAAGAGGTTCCAATGGGAATATTGGCTTGAAAAGAGAGAGAAAAAAAAAAAAATTGATACGGCGAGGAAGAGGAAAGTGTGTATATAGGCATGGTCATATTAGAGGTTATGGGATGTTAATTCTAACGTATATGTGGCATTAGGCACTAGTCTAGTACAGGGGATGTAGTGAGTTCCGGGAGGGGCGGGGGGGGGGGGGAGACGTGTTTTCTTGTCTTCTGGGATGTCTTCTCCGTTCTGGGAGGAAAATGTGCAGGAAGTCTATGGACTTGTTGTTCGTTAGTGAGGTATGAACCACTCGAGTGTTTCCAAGATTGAAGGGTATGGGCAGAGCATCGGGAGAAGGCACAAAAAGAATTTTGTACATGAAATAAATAGAGATGTATGTACGTTCAGGCCGGAATATGAGACAGCAGACAAAAATATCAGTCCGCTGAATTATTTTTCTTGGACAAATCAAACAATATATGGACGGTTTATATTGTCTACGAATACAATGGATGAAGGTTGGTGTAAAAAGATGTAGGGGAACGGATTGCACGGCATGATTGGTGTGACCAGTAGAGGGGATTGGCATGGCCAGTAGAGGGTAACATAAACTTCTTATATTCGGGGGTATACATGTACATAGGTTGAGGGGGAAATCTGTATGATATGGGATAAGAAAATTGTGGGCATATGAGTTTATTCGTGGGCTTGCTCTCTGTATATATTGATGTTGTAATTGGGACTGATACGAATTTCGGAGAGGAACAGTATCGAGCTGACGACATGAGCCAGAGTTTATGGCCCGCGAGATAGATTAGGCTAGTCAAGGACAATAGAGGGGAGGTTGCCAGTGTCTATGTGACACTGGTACAAGGGACAATGTGTAGGAAGGGTTGGGGGAACGGGTTGCACGGCATGTCCTGCATGACCAGTGCCCATCGTACCACGATGGAGTGCCCAAGTAGATCCATCCATCCATCCATCCTACGCTGACCTTCCATTGTTGGTGCACATTTGAAGACAGGTAAAAACAGGTCAGAAGCATTATATGTTACAAGCGTCTGGTCCGTCATTCATAATTCAGCCGTCGTCCATTAAAGAATATCCGCGTCCATAATCCACGGAACTATTCCATTTAGCAGCATTAGCACGAAAATATATATAAAAATTTTAATAGTACATAACGATCCTATGTTTATGTATACTATGATTGAATTTCGTGCTAATACTGTTATATGAGATATGGAACAGGTCTTTGCATTATGGACGCGGATATTCTTTAATGGACGACGGCTGAATTATAGGAATGACGAACTAGACGCTTGTAATATACATAGGCTAGTTTCCTGCAAGGGAGAAGCGGTCAACAGTTTTCAATGAAGCCGGCAAGACATCATGATGTTTCGGAAATATCAAATCCGTATCGCTGATCAGTATTCGTGATCCATATGAATTTCGCAGTAAAGTCGTCATTTAGAGAATGACATATCTCAGTGATGCTTTGATTGTGACTGTTCATATGAACACCACGAATATCTCGACGTACATGGGTTCATACGGCCCCTAGCCCCGGTTTGAGCGAAATTAGACACGTAAAGAAACATAACGCCATAGATCGCACACGCTACGCTCGTATTTTGCTGTCAGCATGTATCGCCAAATTTGAGAAAATTTTGATAGGTTTCTGCGATAATGCTTGTGACGTTGATTAAATCGTCAAATTCGACACAGGACCTAGCAAATGCTAATATTCGAGATATGTATACGCCGAATACCGGTCCCACTGGAATATTGCTGTCCACAAACGGTAGTTTGCGATGTCGGAATTGTAATCATCTGTGTTGTCGTAAAGTCGACGAGAGAGAAGACTCGCTTTATTTCCATAGAGATATAGGTCTAAATATGATGTGCCGTCGGGGACATCTGTAATTTCCGTCAAATCCAGTGAAGGTGGATATATATCCTTCATTGCGTCATTTATATAGCGATTATCCACAGCGAGGAGATCGTCTATATACGTTTAGTGAATGAGAAGAAACGGGCTTTGAAATGTTTGGTATTTGAAGGAGCCTGCATTTAGTCGTGTTCAAAAAAGAACAGACACAGGTCAGCCAACAGGGGTGCACAATTAGTACCCATTGGAATACATATATGCTGTTGATATATTGTTGCCAAATTTCACATAGGTATTTTTAATGAGAATTTCAAGGAACTGTATAACAAAGAAACGTCCCATGAATGATATCTCTTGTATGTAGTAGAATGCTTTATTGCTTCTGATATTAAAATATCGGCGATCAGTTTTCTTGAACACAGATATTATTAATGAACTTAGACGGACAATAAAGCCTTGATGAGCGATTGTAGTATAGAGTCGAGAAATCTCCCATGTCGATACATGTTTTACGGTATATGTGACCTTTAGCATCAAGTTCTTCCGTAATAGCAAGCGTCTGGTTCGTCATACATAATTCAGCCATCGCCCATTAAAGAATATCCGTGTCCATAATCCAAAAACCTATTCCGTATTAAATATAAGCTTCTAGGACCAGCTATGAATCTAGCTTTGTATGGTGATTTATGCATTTTGTACAGCATGTTATAGCGCTGAATACTGCTCTTATGTTATCAGCATTATCCTTCGGCTGGGGACTCTTGTCTATTTGACACATATATAGGAAAAGTGTTTATTTCTGCCCATGAATGGTTTTATTTAGTCTACGACAGCAAAGACAAAAACTGCCCAGCATCTGTTTTGAAAATAATGTTCATTATCCGTACCTATTTTCTTGGTCCTTGTTTTGAAATTCAGACATGGAGGGTTTCTGTTTGGGCTGGCTTGGTCTGCTAAAAGTCATTGATGGGTAGAAATAAATACACCTACAATATGTCAAACGGTAAACGACCCTTGGCTTAAAGTTCCATCATCCCTATAGTCATGGTTCGTCTGACAAATCCGACCCATGACAGAAGGTGAATTCGTCAGGACTAAGATTAGTCGTTATTAATAGACTTTGCGGATATGCCCATATTTGAATAAAATAAAATATGTGTCGTATATTTCTTTCCCTTTGAAGGTTATGAATATTTTGATCGAGGGGAAGTGCCATCGGTAAAATTCGTTTCACATTCTTATCCGGCGCTAAAACAAAATCGAAAATACTTGCATGTGTTATTCCGAACTTTGTTAATTATAGTTTGGAGATTTTGAGACATACATAGTTGTTTTTCTACTCGTATTGATAAAGAAGAGACATTATATCTCACAAGAAACTTCAAAACGGTCCGAGTCAAAATAACTGCAGGTTAATGAGTAAGAAAGCGTTTGATTGGCTGAAATCTGCGTAATGGCCCTGCCTACATATTATTCAACCAATCAGAACATTGGATATAACCTGCTCCGAGAAATAAATAACACCTGTCTCCATCCATATAATTCCACTCGGGAACTCAAATCAACATATGGTTATTTCAATGATAAGCTTATAGCATTCAACGCCGAAAACTGGAGTGGTATGTTTTAGCACAGGCCCGCAAAACAAGAGTTTTGGGGGGTGTGGGAGGTGGTATTAGGAGGAAGTGTCGAAATATGGGGTCGCTATATATAACCCCATGCTTTATATAAATCCACAACAAGGCGTGAAACGCACTTTGGGTGAATCGAGAAATAAACGAAGAGAACGAGAACGAAGCCAGCCATAATCTCACTGTTCCTAGATGGATGGACAGTTACGTTGGATTTTGAATCGCCTGGCAAAGGTAAAAAATTGCACAAATTTACTAATTTGACGACGGGAATATATAAAGTGATACTTGTAGAATATTCTGATGTATTTTGTTTGGTGGTAAACTCTTTATTTCTCTATCCACCCAAAGTCCGTTTCACGCCTTGATGTGGGTTTATATAAAGCATGGGGTTATATATAGAAACCCCATATTTCGCAACTTCACCGTAATACCACCGCCCACACTCCCAAAACTCTTGTCTCGCGGGCCTGTGGACAGAGATACCCCTGGTTTTAGCGAGGATGGGTGTTCCTACGTGGGCAGGAGTTCTCAGTCAAGTCTGGTATAGTTATTGTCAATGACTTGTTTTATTACAATTCATAAGCGCACCTCAAAGATGAACATATATGTGTCTAATATATAATACAGCATCAATAAATGTCACAACGGCATTCTATAAGAATTCCTTAAAATTTAAGGAATATTCCCCGACTATTACACCAGCGGAATATTCCTTAAAATGCAATAAGGAGTATTCCGTAGCATGTTAAGGAAATTCCTTAGTTATGTTGAGGAATATTCCGCTGGTGTAATAGTCGGGGAATATTCCTTAAATTTTTAAGTAATTTTTTTTCTGTGTAGTCACTATAGCGATCATGTCGTCGGGGAAAGGACTATCTCTTGAGAAAGAGAGGGCAACTCAGCGCCTTTAATTCGACATCAAATCGCAATAAAGGTAATAACTTTAATTTCAACAACAAATAGCAAATAGGTTACAAAACTGAACCAAGCATCTTCCCAAAGACGAGTGTATCGCTCATCGATACGGCATCTTCACCAACCAAGTCAACTACATCGCAAAGCTCTCTACGCTGCCTTGACATTCTTGGCTGGTGGAAGAGGAGTACTGCTCTGCGCCACCTAGCGGAAGTTTTAACGATGAGCGACTTTTTGCCTACAGGAGTTATTCCCCTTCAATTTAAAGTCGACCACACTCGTAAGGCGATTCGTTACCGTTCGACCGTGCAGCGCGTCCCAAAAGCTGATTCAACTGATCAGAACACCGAAAGTGGCCGTGAAAATGCTTCTCCTGTTGTTTTTTTCCGGCAGAATTTCACCACACATTCGACACAGTTCGTTCTTAGTGGGGGCTACCATCTTGGTAATCGACTGCTACGTAACGCGCATTCTGATTGGATGCAGCAAGCCGTCTCTGCATTCCACTCATCGATGAGGATTCACGTTCCAACTTTACTAGAGAAGTATGCCAAGGCAATGCACAGAGCAACGTGCAACGTGATGTACGTCGACTTGGCTAGAGAATGTAACCACTTCGCGGAGAGGTTGAGGCGAACGAAGCAGGTAATGGAACATGACAACTGGAGGTCTTTTGAAGTTTTGAGAGTTGTCGTTTCCCGATGTCCCGGTAAATATATCCTATTGAATAATACACACCTCAAGGATTGCTTTAATGTACATTTCATGTCTCCTACTGTTTTCGTGATCCCGCAAGAGTGTGTACAATTTCCCGATGGTCATCAGAAACGTACATCACATGTGTTCGAAGTTGAAATTAGCGCAAGAACTGAATGAAACCAGCTCTTATAACGCAGCAGGTGATGCAGATATCCCTGCAGATTAATGGCAGATTATCTTGTGAGAGGTATCACACTAATTTCTGACAGAAACTCGATCTGACCCAGGACGCCCATGTAGAGAGGAGCGTTACGCCCTTCTGTATGAGGAAGGGTCAGGTCGGCTTCCCCCAACACTGACACTGTGACGTAATTAAAGATTCATAGCGTTTCAATTCCCTAACGGCTATGCCGACAACGCATACTTTTCTATGGTGATTTACAAACATAATTACCGCGCACTTACCTTTACCTTCGCGCACTATTGGACATCATTTTCATTAAAAAGACGAAAAGTCATGAAGCATGCCAGCCATAGACAACCTCTCACACACGTCAGACAAAACTGTCAAATTTTGTTTATAATATTCGTTCCAGTTCCCACGCTGACAAAACAAAGTTTTTTTGGTTGTTTTTCTTCCCAGAGTCTTTTGTGGGGCATACGGTTTGATTACGGGCACGCTTTCTACGGTATTTTCTGGGGTTTCGGGTAGGCCTAGAGTTGTACTGGCGTCATCCGAGGATATTGTCATGTGTTGAGGGTTTTGGGTCCCAAGTTTTTCTTGGGCACGAGTATCTTTCGTAAGCCTGTAGAAAGTTACGAAAAATGAAGGAGAGACTAGAATAAAGTTCTAGAGTGTATAATTCTCTTCAAGCAATATATGGGAAATTTTAAATAATTGTGGAACAACTGGACTTCAGTCAAGAAAAACACAGCTAGAGTGCGTGTACAAGAAATATGCTGAAAATATGGCGAATGGCAGCTATCTACTCCCTCATCACTAACTGATCTCCAAGACCCATCCTTCACTCTGATTCCTCAACGTTTCAGGAACCATTTTCCCCACTACTGTCCGTCACTGTACAAAGTCACTTTGACCTATGCTTCGTCTTCGTCGGCGTCGGGCCTTACAACAGACTGGTATATTCTGAATAAGAAGCTGCACTCCGTTAACATTCGCCTCGTTTTACTATGAGTCGTTTTCTT
>JAVTVY010052872.1:0-25152 GCA_036873755.1 Hanleya hanleyi | reverse complement strand
CATCACCGTGCAGGTCACCCAACAACACCCGTTTCAAGGTAGTCCATCCTTCCGGTGACAAAGAGACGTGCGCTTTGGGTTCAGGCGTACACCAACACCTAAGTCCGCTATCAATGAGGTCCACTCGTTTGGGGTACAACAATAGGGTGCAGCCAGGTGTAAGCCTCCGGGTAGCCACAGTCCCTTCTTTCACCTCGGGGTGTAGTAAGTCATCCACCTCGGGGAGTACATCTTTCAGTGCCATCCGTAAGGGTGGACAGAGTGTGATATAGGTACCTCCACTCTGTTCCAACCGGGGAAAAAGGGAATCCTCTCCAGCAGTGCGTATGTGCACGCCGACTTCCACGTGCATGAAATCCCTTTCGGGCTCTTTTCCCTGTAACAATCGTGTCAATAGAGTCCAGCCTGATAGCGATAACAAAATCTTCACCTTCTGCGGTGCGTCTTGGACCAGGTCCAGGTGATCGTCATTGACGTTGAGGTAGACGTCGGACGTCAGTTGGAATAACGCAAGCTCTGTTCCGCTCGCTGCCATGGTGGGGAATGAAAAGCGAACGGTTAGAGAGGAGGCTTTATAGTGTACCTGTTGGGTACGGTTTTATACACCGTGTGACTCATGGGCACTTGTTATACTCGCTTGCGCCATAAGGTCAATAAGGTTAGAAATGCGCTGTTTTCTACTACGCCCTGTGACGGCCCTTCGTGAATGGGCGTAACCTGTGAACATCATAGGAATGCATGTAATAACCTGTCTGTGGGAGTTTTTCCACAGTGTCGTTCACCTTCGTGTCTTTTCGGGTACGTCCGTGTCTTTTCGGTAAAGTCCGTGTCTTTTCGGTAAAGTCCGTGTCTTTTCGGTAACGTCCGTATCTTTTCGGTAACGTCCGTCATCCGGGTATATATGAGGGTCTTGAGGGGGGCGACTGTATGTGACGTGTTGTATGTGTTTTTCTCGGCGACGTCCGTGTCTATCATCCGGGCACATCACGTCTGCGCCTGCATTGGGGTATGTATGAGGGTCTTCATGCGCGCGCGTGCTGCGGATTCACCCACGCATTGCCGGATAACCCACGCGCGCTGCGGCATCAGATCACCCCCGCGCGCGCGCGCTGCGGCCGGAGTAACCCGCGCGCTGCGGCCGGGGCGGGGCGGGCCGGGCCGGGCCGGGAAAAACCCCGGAGGCTTCTAAGAGAAAATTGGAACTCTTCTGGGTTTGGAGGTGAAACCCGGAAGTGACGTCACAACCCACGTGAAAGGAAACGACACCCTAGTCTAGCCCCCTCACATAGGCTTCACATGGATACCTCACTCGATCCCATCGGCCCACTAGTGGCCCACCTAGACCCCAAAACGTCTATTTCCATACCCGTTGTCCACTGCGCATGCGCAGAGTGACGATATTTTAACCCCGCACTCACCCCATCAGATGCCCCCTCACATAGGCTTCACATTGATACCTCACTCGATCCAATCGGCCCTAGGTGGCTCCCCTAGATCCCAAAACGTCTATTTCCATACACTTTGTCTATTGTGCATGCGCAGAATGACGATATTCCTACCCCACATCCATCCCATCGGTTGCCCCCTCACATAGGCTTCACATTGATACCTCACTCGACCCCATCGGACCATTAGTGGCCCACCTAGATCCCAAAACGTCCACCCCGTATGGACCTACACCCATAGCCATGCAGTATAGGCCTATGGGCCTACCCAGGCCTCGGTGACTTTTTCCAAAAATTTCACCGTTTCGCTCCGGGACCCTTCCCATCGTGTTCTAAATGACGAGACGTGAAAAACAAATCCAAGCAACCCATATCACAATGAACGTGTGTGAATTTCCCAGGTTGGATCTATACCCCCCATGGCCAGCCTATGGACCTATATACAGACCTCGGTGACTTTTCCCAAAAATTTCACCGATTCGCTCCGGGACCCTTCCCATTGTCATTTTCTTGGCGAAAGGAGAAAAACGAGACCCCACAAGCCATAATAAAGCCCACGAAAAAAATTGACCATCCCCATATCCCATACAGGCATTTTCCCTTATATTGTATAATACAGACCCCTATTGTAGGGGAAAAGTCCGTGTTCCGCTTTTTTATAGTTTCGGGAAAAAATCCTAATTTTACATGCACCCACCCCACTGACTTGATAGGCAGGCCCCGATAAGCCCGGGGACCGATATTAGCCCTTTTGGCTAGGGTTGATAGGGGTTTTCCCCTATTTTAGGGGTAAAGTCCGTATTCCGCTTTTTATAGTTTCGGGAAAAAATCCTAATTTTACATGCACCCACCCCATTGACTTGATAGGCAGGTCCCAATAAGCCCGGGGACCGATATTAGCCCTTTTGACTAGGGTTGATAGGTGTTTTCCCCTATTTTAGGGGTAAAGTCCGTGTTCCGCTTTTTATAGTTTCGGGAAAAAAAATCCTAATTTTACATGCACCCACCCATGACTGGATGCCCCTTCACGAATGCTTCACTTTGATACCTCACTCGACCCCATCGGATCATGCAGCGTATTTCAAGTCTAGGGACTACTTTTTCTCCGTGGAAGCTTTTTCCCGCGACCGCATCACCGCGGAAGAATAATCTAACCTCCGTGACATCTTCGGTCACCTCCGTGTACGATATTGTGGGGAAAACCCCACAGACAGGTCAGTACATGTCCTATCATGTTCACAGGTTAATTGAGCTGGTGGCGCCCCCTGGTGGATGCAAGAGTTATCTCCCCCGGCAAAATGAGACTCGAAACCCTCTTTCCCTACTACTCACACATCAGTGAGTGGTTGGTGGGTGATCGGTGGGCACGGGTTCCTGTTGCTTCAATGCATTTTTCTGAGAAGTAACAGGAACTTGATAATGCGATGTCTAGCACTGTAATATCACTGGTCTTTATTGCATCAATGTACGCGCCCTGTTTGTGTCTTGTGTGCTGTCTTCATTTGTTTTGGAGGGCGTCTGGTTCCATTTTGCTTCAAAGATATCTGCTTTGAAGCAGCAGGGACGCCTCTTGGCTGGGTTGTGCTTAGTTGGCTCGTCGCGATAGGACTGAAATATTGTTGAAAGCGACGTTAAATCCAATTCACTCGGGCCTTCTCTCTCGTCTACTTTACGACAAGAGAGACGATTACAAGTTGACACCGTAGACTAACCCTTTGTGTTCTCTGTAAAATGTGACGATTTTAATCAATGTCACAAAACATTGCAGAAACTTTTAATACGGGGCTATACCACCAAGCGCTTCCAGTCAAAATTTGGCGATACATAAGGTTAGCGTGGAAGATCTATGGCGTTACGTTTCGTAAATTGTATAATTCTAATAACCCGAGGCTAGGGGACGTATGAACCCATGTACTTCAAGATCCTCACGGTGTTCCATGTGAACAGCCACAATTAAAGTGTGACTGAGATACATCATTCTCTAGATCACTTTACAATTATGAAAGTGATATGGACTAAGAATACAGATCAGCGATAATTTCTTTCCTGTACGGTTTACGGGCATGCGCATGGTCAAAGGTCACTTCTGGCGACGTTCCAGTCACGTGATCTCGACCTGGTGGCGCCACTTGTCGCAGGTAGGTCAACCCATGCTCTTATGTACTTTATATACTACTTTAATAGAGACCTTCACTGGAGACAGAAAATAATTCCAACGGGTTCACGTTATCTGCACGCCACATACAGTCTTCGTTCTTGATATTTCGATAGAGATTTTTGTTTCCAGTGGTTTCACCAAATTATAAAACGACTACAAAATGTAACACTCATCATGAATGTCAATTCAGTCAGAAACGATAATGATGTAAAATCTGAACCTGTCTTATATCTGATAGTAACACTTACGTCTATACAGTCTGATTCCAGGAGAGAGAGAGATAATAAAAATATTCCGTTATTTTGGAATCATAAGGCACCTAACATTGGCGAGCTATGGATGCGTGTCCCATTCCACCATTCCCACAGGAACACCATGCGATCCGTCCTATACCATTGATAACTTTATACGTCTATCGTTTCAAGTAGGCATAAAAAGCAGACAAGATACATTGTAGTTCTAATCAAGAACAACCACTGGGTGAAATGTGCCAGTTTCCGAATTTGGAAACAGGGCGGAAACTGGGTGGAAACAACCGGATTCCATCCAGCTTCCGCTCAGTTTCCGCATAGTTTCCAAATTGTAAACTGGATAGATACAAGATGGAAACTGCACGGAAACCATGGAGCACCCCAAGCGGAAACTGAGCGGAACCCAGGATTCCGGAGGTGCGGAATAGTGAACGTGTTACACTTTCCAAGCTGTTTCCGCCAAGATTCCGCAGCGGAAATTATGCGGAATCTGGGCCGGAAACAGGATTGAAACCGGTTGGAAACTGTAACACTCTGCTGGTTTCCGCACTGGAAACAGCGCGGAAACTGGCTGGAAATATGAAAAATCCAAATACAGCTGTGCGGAAAATAAGCGGAAACAGGTTGGAAACAGACCGTCCTTAAAAGGTTTCCAACCAGTTTCCGCCTACTTTCCGACTAAGTTTCCAAATTGTAAACTGGACAGAAACAAGACAGAAACTGGGCGGAAACCATGGAGCATGCCAAGCGGAAACTGAACGGAACCCAGGATTCCGGAGGTGCGGAATAGTGGATGTGTTACAGTTTCCAAGCTGTTTCCGCCAAGATTCCGCAGCGGAAATTATGCGGAATCTGGGCCGGAAACAGGATTGAAACCGGTTGGAAACTGTAACACTCTGCTGGTTTCCGCACTGGAAACAGTGCGGAAACAGGCTGGAAATATGAAATATCCAAATAGAGCTGTGCGGAAAATAAGCGGAAACAGGTTGGAAACAGACCGTGCTTAAAAGGTTTCCAACCAGTTTCGCCTAGTTTCCGACTAAGTTTCCAAATTGTAAACTGGACAGATACAAGATGGAAACTGCACGGAAACCATGGAGCATGCCAAGCAGAAACTGAGCGGAAACAGGTTGGAAACAGACCGTGCTTAAAAGGTTTCCAACCAGTTTCCGCCTAGTTTCCGACTAAGTTTCCAAATTGTAAACTGGACAGAAACGGGGCGGAAACCATGGAGCACCCCAGCCCTCACAATTAGGAAAATTCTCCACGGCAAAAAAATTGCTGAGGAGAAATCAATTGCCACGGCAAAAAAGGGCTTCACCACGGCATTTTTTTTTGCAGTAGATCTAGTTTTGACTACGATAATTAAATGACTTGCCCAGGATGTTTTCTGGAATTCACAGATTTTCCACTACAATTGGATGCATTCATTTTTGTCATATCAGAAGTTCATAAAATACAGATGAACTTCTGGTCATATGTACTGACCATTGAGCAAAAATTCAAGTTTTTTGTTTGGGGTAACATAACCTTGCTACAAACCATGCGTTGGTAGGTCAATTTTTAGTTTTATTATTTTAATTTTAGTTCTCAATTGAACTTTTTCATGATCACATACCTGGTGACATTATTGCTTCATGGGAGTAGAGACACGAGATGTGCGAAACAGAGAAAATATTATCATTTGTGTGGATTTGAGTTTTCCTGGTTAACAGATATAACTTCAATATAAGATAGTTTCAGGAATACCCTATATTTCTTAGATGAATTTAAAAAAAAGGTAAAATAAAAAAAACCCTAAAGTTATAGGTGGGGGCCTGTAGGGTTAATCAAACAAACAATATTTTAAGTTTTGCCTTGGCTTCTTTGCAAACAAGAATGAATAAAAACTCTGATTTTCCTAACTCCTTCTGGTAAAGTTTTTGTATTCCGCCTCCAGAATGTTCAGCACATCCAACGACAGCTTAATATTATTGCCGCTTCTTGGTGTGCCGCGAACTTGTCCATATAGTCGGCCGGAGGCATTCCAGTTTTTTATTACCTCAGGTTCCAGCTATCCATTTATCCGATACGGCGATAGTGACAAAGCCACGTGGCCGTAACATGTTGGCCGATCTTGCACGCCTCAAAAAGTAAAGAAAATTTCTAGCGCAGTTTTCCACCATTGTCCGCCAGTTCAGGCTTTATGCACGACAACCTCAAATTTCACCATTTCGTCAGCATCGTCATGCTCTCGTACGATGGCAAAGCAAAACAAATTGGGTCCAACAAATTGTCACTGTCAAAACTTTTAAATACCGCTGTGCAGGAGAATGGTAATTGTAGGGGCTTACGTGGAGTACGGTAACCCCAAATGTCGGGCAAATTATATTCCGGGTAATGTATGAAAACATGGAGTATATAAGATATTTAGTGCCAGCTGTAATTAATTAATTTAAGATTGCTACTCAGTTCACTATTTCAGGTTGCCGTGCCATTCATAATACAATAATACATAATCCTAACTGTCATGACTGTACGTGAATTCCCCTTCAACGTAACCCTCACGTATTCCCTAGAGCACTCTCCTCATATGCGGTCGCCTGTGCTATTGTGACAACGAAGAAACGCCAGTGGAGAAATGCCCTGCATGCTGGAGAGTGACAGAAATCCAATTGAAGATCTGTGCTTTCTAGATCGGGAATGATCGGCTGTCTGTCAGTTCTTGGAAAAGTGCATTTTGCCGACCGATGTCTCCAAATTATGCAATCAAACAACCACAGCACCAGTAGCTGTCTCGTTTATTAAAACCAAATTTATTAGCAAGAAAAGCCAGTTCAAGGAGACGTATTTTACCATCGACCGTATGTTGTTTACTGACAACAACAACAACATCACTTGGCGACCCACGGCAAAAAAACTGCCGACGCGAAGTGATTTTACCCCAGCATTTACCACGGCAATTGCTGTTTGCCGTGGCTAATTGCGAGGGCTGGCACCCCAAGCGGAAACTGAGCGGAACCCAGGATTCCGGAGGTGCGGAATAGTGGACGTGTTACAGTTTCCAAGCTGTTTCCGCCAAGATTCCGTAGCGGAAATTATGCGGAATCTGGGCCGGAAACAGGATTGAAACCGGTTGGAAACTGTAACACTGGTTTCCGCACTGGAAACAGTGCGGAAACGGGCTGGAAATATGAAATATCCAAATAGAGCTGTGCGGAAAATAAGCGGAAACAGGTTGGAAACAGACCGTGTCCGCCTAGTTTCCGACTAAGTTTCCAAATTGTAAACTGGACAGAAACTGGGCGGAAACCATGGAGCATGCCAAGCGGAAACCGAGCGGAACCCAGGATTCCGGAGGTGCGGAATAGTTAGTTCCCAAGCTGTTTCCGCCAAGATTCCGCAGCGGAAATCATGTCGAAAGTGGGCCGGAAACAGGATTGAAACTGGTTGGAAACTAACACTCTGTTGGTTTCCGCAATAGAAACAGAACGGAAACAGGCTGGAAACATGAAAAACCTGAATAGAGTGGTGCGGATAATAAGCGGAAATGTTAGTTTATACAAAAGAAAAGTCAGTGGTAAAATGTTAAATATTTATTTACATTCAGATTGGTATACAGTTCTTTGATCCTGAAATATCAGTGCATTGGAGAATAACATGTCAAACCAACAAGTTAACAATGGATGATTCTGGCGCCATTCTACTCTAATGTAAACACGTTAAACTAAATACTTTCAAGGTGAAATGCAAAGGTTCGTCTACATCACTTGATATTTGCAGTAAGATTGGAGAAATAATGTGTATATTAATTTTCTGGTGGAAAAGCTCTGAGTCAAGGGGAGATAAGCGATGCCATGTTTTAAAGCCGCTGATCATACACGTGTTTTATTTCTCTTTAAAAAATAAAACTTATCACCAGATTTCGTTCATTGATGGTTGTATAATTTATTATCATCATAAAAAGGAAAGGGAAATGCTTTTTTCTTACTTTTAATACCTTTGCATTTCACCTTTAATACGAAGCTGCGCATCAAAAAACCCCTACATTCATAATGTATTCAATTTGAACCAAGATGTCAGGAACACCAAGCAGTCAAGTCACAAATATACAGATTATCAAAAGTTTTCCAATTCGAAATGACCCCTAAGATTTCCGTCCAATCAGAGAAACCGGTATTCATTACATAAATTCCTTGATGCATCAATATGATCAATGATGTATACCAAATTTTACATCGTGCATTTGAACAGTATCAGAGATAGAGATCATTAATGATTTCGCATAAATTAAAGAAAGCCGCCCATCCTTCCCGCCACTCAGAGGAACTGATGTGGTTATTCATTGAAAGTCTCTTGATACATTGATGCTGTGCACCAAGTTTCGTATAGAACACTGAAATGGTATCAGAGATATACATCATTAAATATTTTGCATAAATTAAAGATGGCCACCAAGGTTTCTGCCTAATCAGAGAAACCAGAACTGTCATTTGTCGTCTCTTGATGCATCGATGATGTATACCAAATTTTACATCGAGCACTTGAACGCCAGAGAACGAGATCATTATTGATTTTGCATAAATTAAAGATGGCCGCCCATCCTTCCCCCCCACTCAGAGGAACTGACGTGGTTATTCATTGCAAGTCAGTTGATACATTGATGCTGTATACCAAGTTTGTTATAGAACACTTAAATTAGATCAGATATTACAACACATATAAGGGAAGTGGGAAGAGGTGCCGACATACTGACTGCGTCACATGACTTCACCGAATAGTCTTCTGGTTAACCTATTCTAAAGCACATACCAAGAATCTAACGATTCGTGATATGTGTTGTATCTCAGGTACGCTTTTATTGTACCTGTTCATGTGGCAACTTGGATGATATGACCACACGGCTCCTAGCACCGGCATAAGCGGTATTAGATACAAATCTAGAGAGCTATGATGGAAATGCTCTGACAACTCGTATACTTAAAGTTCATTAAAGTTTTTGCATAAATTAAAGATGGCCGCCTAGGTTTTCGATCAATCAGGTCCCGATATCTGGATGTATCGATGATGTATCCCAACTTTCATATAAAACAACTGAATGGTAACAGATATATGTATCATTATCGATTTCACATAAATTAAAGATGGCCTCCAGGATTTCCAGCTAATCAGAAAAGCCGGTTTGGTAATTCATTTAAAGTTGCTTGATGTATCGATGATGTATACCAACTTTCGTATTGAACAGTTGAATGGTTTCCGAGATATGGATCATTATCCATTTCACATAAAATTAAAGATGGCCGCCAAGGTTTGGTTTATACTTGGTGTAAGAATGCACAAGACAAAGCCTACAATAGCCTGTCTGAGCTCAACAATACATCTAGACGTGACCCTTTTCAGCTGCACAAAAGCCTCAACAATGCGTTCTTACACCAAGTATCGATCCAAGGTTTTCACCCAATCAGGTCCCAATTAAATAGGCTTCTGGTCCTTGACTAGGTAAATAAGCATACCAAATTTGGAATTTTTCAGTGGAACCGTTCTCCGGCTATCTCGCTCACGTACGGACGTACGGACAGACGGACATACAAGACGACAATACCCCATGGCCAAAATTGGCCGAGGGGTAATAAAACAGTCCATGAACAAGTGTAATATTCAGTCCATCAAACGCAACATGGGTGTAACATGAAACAGTGGTACCTTAAGCTTTGTTGCCACAGTTTACATGTAGGACATATCAAGAACAAACTTCATCTGTCACCTGTTAACACGGTCGTTCGATTTGCCAAGATTCTTGGTCCCGTGATCCTTTGCGAAATGTCAAACAACAACAACACCGACATAACGTCATAATTGAAAATTAATCGCAACAATACAAACAGACGATGTCACGTCTCAAACGCGTCACCTGTGTGACGTCGGGTCACATGCATGATCTCCACAGATATGTCTACGTTATGTTCCATGTTCTATGCGTTCGTGCATTATCCAATAGGAAGCTGTAATGCTGACCGTGCAACCAGAGTCTGTAGGGAGAACAGGACCGGATGACTGGATTCGAGATTGATATCTCTAGTGGTCCTTTCACTTAGTAATATTTTCCCGTGTTCACTGAAGTCCAAGTAATCATTTTCACTTCACTTGGAGCAACTGGCACCTGCAGGATAACATCTTTATAGCACCTCTCTTCGCTTATTGGTCTATCAGGGTAAACAGATGTCAGGATCACCAAGGGGAATGTTACTTGCTCGTCTTATTCTGTACTTCTCAACAACATTCTGTAAAAATCAAAAGTTTTATTAAGGTTAGTCAGAGTGAAAACTAAATCGAAATGGTCTATAAGGCCAGGCTATGCAATACTGGTAATTCATGAGGAAGTGGATGGGAAAGTTGACATCATATTCTGGCTGTCAGGCCTAGGCTTCTAATAAAGCTCTGCAAATGACAAGATACTGATATTGCGTGCCCTGTAAAATTTGTCCTTCAAAAATGCAATACAATTCAACAAGGAATACATAGTGAATCCTCTGATGTTTCATATGGCCCGTAGAGCAGACTCTGTAATGAAATAGCATATGTAAAATAAACATAACCATGTAATGAGATGGCAGAAGGTGCCATCCATGAAGTACGTACTGTAGCTCATCTGAATGTAGCTGGAGAAAGTGGCTTAAGATATTTTTCACCACAGAAAGAGCTGCAACATGAGAACTAGCAGTGAAAAGAAAATCCAAAATGACGACCAGGCAGCCATAATAATTAATTATGCAAATCAGGTCAAAGCTGCATAACTAGACCGCACGGGAGACCTATGTATCAATTTTGAGATTGAGATTCAGTAGGACGCTTGTAATGAAAACGCAGCAAGGAAGCAATCAAAGATTGCTCAATTGTATGCCCCCCTTTCGCTTTAATCCGATACTGCTCCACCATTGTTCTGTTTTGTATTGGTCTGTGGAGGCCAAATTTGGCTAATTATAAAAATTCTGTTTCAGTCATTTTTTCGGCATGCCTCGCATAATACATGTACATATTCCACCCGGGGCTTTCGCCAAATTCAAAAATGTGACCTGGTTAGGAGACCTACATTCCTTGGGAGTATATTGTGGTGAAATTATGAAGCGATCATGAACTTTGAATTTTGCATCCAATTCACTCTTTTTGGGGCAATTTCATATTTCAGGACCTATGTGATCTACTTTGGAATGTCCTTTGGACAAATAAATATATCCCATTCATTTAGGTTTGATGAACAAAATGCCATAACTCTTGAAAATATAACCGAAAGCAGAGAAACTTCACGCTGCACAACTATGGGGGACAAGTCCCAATTCACGGAGATTTCAGGAACAAAGGGCCATAACTCTTGAAAATGATACCGGAACTCGGAAAAAACTCTACGATGCACAACTATGAGCCACTGGCCAGATTCCATGCAAGCTCGTCCGTCTGCAATCAATCTACAAACATCAACGCTCTGTTTTGTCGCGGCCATTTCGTAGCCTGCTGGTCACGTGACCCGTAAATAATATCATGGCGGTAGAGACAAGGAATTCAAACGACCGTTGATGTTTGTAGATTGATTGCAGACGGATGAGCTCTTCACGGCAATCAAACTCATTGCCGAACTCGATAAAAACAATAGACAGAGAGTTGGGAGGGGTTGTTTTATTGTCGGATAGAGCCGATTACCTAATTAGTCCATGTTGAAAAATGGCGTCCATTGTCAGTTTGTGCACAGTGGGGAAGTGTGATCTCCGTTATCCAGTTTTTTGAGAGAAAGCCTTTGTTCGCGGGGCGTTATTAGCAAGTGACCCCAGCAGGGAGAATTCCAGGTCAAATGACCTTGACCGTTATTCTCAATCTCACGTTCGACTTCCTGTGATTGAATTATTAGAAGACTTACGTATATAGATAATATAGGGCTACCATCCAAACTCCAGTCTGAACAAACGATGCACGGGATTGCTCTTCGATCTAACATGAGATTGATCTAATCAAAACCCCTCGGCTTTCCCCAAGTGATTGAGACCCATGTGTAGTGTGAATTGGGGAAGAGACAGTTTTATGTGGGATGATTAAGATATACCGGTAGTTGGTTACATTCAGGCATATAGGACAGAAATAGAAAAAATTATATATCTGTAAAGGGGCATAACTTTGTAAAATATGGGTCGATGCCACTTTCGACAGGCGTCTGACTTAGCACTCTGTAAAATAAGAATCGAGACAAATAAGCTGTACCGAACACGGATCTGCAGATACAGCTTGCACATTCAACTACATATAGCAAAATCGGAGATTATTACATCTGAAAGGGGCATAACTCCATAAGCCGAGGCGAGTAATCCTTTGTTGGCTTGTAGAATACTGAAATATAAATAAGTTTCCAAAATATAACAGCTATATCGAACACAGTTCTGCAGATATAGTTGGTTACATTCAGGGATATAGGACAGAAATAGAAATTAATATATCTGTAAAGGGGCATAACTCTGTAAAGTATGGGCCGAGGGGCGCCACTTTCGATTTGTGTCTGACTTAGCACTCTGTGAAATAAGAACCAAGACGAATAAGCTGTACCGAAGACAGATCTGCAGATATAACTTGTACATTCAGCTACAGCCGAGGCGAGTAATCCTTTGTTGGCTTGTAGAAAACGATTTGTGTCTGACTTAACACTCTGTGAAATAAGAACCAAGACGATTAAGCTGTACCGAAGACTGATCTGCAGATATAACTTGTACATTCAGCTACAACTAAAAAAATCGAAGATTACTACATCTGAAAGGGGCATAACTCCATAAGCCGAGGCGAGTAATCCTTTGTTGGCTTGTAGAATACAACAATATAAACAAGTTTCCAAAATATATAGTAGCTATATCGAACAGCTCTGCAGATATAGTTGGTTACATTCAGGGATATAGGACAGGAATGGAAATTAATATATCTGTAAAGGGGCATAACTCTGTAAAGTATGGGCCGAGGGGCGCCACTTTTGATTGGTGTCTGACTTAGCACTCTGTGAAATAAGAACCAAGACGAATAAGCTGTAACGAAGACAGATCTGCAGATATAACTTGTACATTCAGCTACAGCCAAGGCGAGTAATCCTTTGTTGGCTTGTAGAATACAACAATACAAACAAGTTTCCAAAATATAGTAGCTATACTGAACACACTTCTGCAGATATAGTTGGTTACACTCAGGCATATAGGACAGAAATAGAAATTAAAAAATCTGTAAAGGGGCAGAACTCTATAAAATATGGGCAGAGGGAAGCCATTTTCGATAGGCGTCTGACTTAGCACTATATAAATACGTGTTGAAAATTTGGTGGTTGTGTCTCGAGCGGTTTTGCCTAAAATGCGGTAACGGACGGACGGACGTACATGGCGACGACAATACCCCCGAGGCCAAAATGGCCGAGGGGTAAAAACCAGAGGAAAAAAGAGTCATCCTGTGTTTTTTTCTCATTGAAAGGACACCTGACTGGGTATCATTCGTCTGATTTCTGCTAGTGTTTTCTTTTCTATTAAAGATGTAAAAATAGAGATGTCCAATACAGGCAAATGTTATGAACATTAGTCATGATGTGATAATTCAAGTCACTGATAACTATACAGTTATTATGGCTGCTCTAGTAAAATTTTGATCATATTCAAAATGTGAACATACATGTACTATTACTGAACTCGGATTGGACGGATCCGATTTTCTATGATATGAACTAGGCCTACCTAAAATGCATAAAGGTTACATGTACATGTATACGTGTAAGCAAACTATCAAAAAAGAAGCTATATGGCAGATCCATGGCTGACTATTTTGATTTTCATACCGGTACATGGTCAGCAGGTTTTGAATTTACATATAAATGTTACTTGCCATGCTTGTAGCATCAGTCTGTCATCTGTCTCTTCATTTCTCCACCACATTCCTAAAATACGGAATGAAAAAAGGAATATACGTTGAAGAAATTCATGTATGTTGTGCAGATAATCTACCACATATTTAAACATGGCAAACCTGAAAGTGATCATCTGACATGATCTCCAATCATCAATGGCAACTGTATGTGACGACCAATGTCAACAGTATAGGAAATGAATACCAACAATACTCTGTCAGCAGTGTTTATAAGCTGTGTTGTGTTCCTGGAATCCTAGCCTGCTTTACAAACTGCTCAAAACTTTATACATGACCATGGGCCTATTCCACACTGGTAAATTTCAACTTTCTTATCAATAAAAAATTAACCCAGAAAGATTAAGAAAATGAAAAAAAAAAATACTCATCAATATCGGTTTACCCAGTGATGTTAACGGATGCATGAGCTGTAATGGCACTGCTGTACCAGTGAAACATGGAATAGTTCCTGGAGCCGACTAGGGATCATCTGAAATTAACATTACACATGTGTCACATACATTTTACTTTCACTACACGAGGCCAAATTATGCAGAAGGCAAGCTACATACCGGTATTAAAAAATATATTCTGACAAGATCAGAGATTATGGAATACATGTAATTCTAAATTCTAAAGAATAATTCACTATTTGCATATATTGTAAATCATGTCTGGAGAGGCCTTCCAGTCTCACATGTGCTAGCCTACCCGATACAGGCGATACAGACAACAATGACCCCCATCAACCCGGGACACAGTGCTCTTCTTTTACGTAGATTTACCATATTAAATCAAATGAGAGGTGACGTGAAGGTGCGACGGTTATGAGAACGGGATCTTAAATTGCGCGTATTTCGCAGTTTAGAGACTGAAGACACATGGACCAGGCGGCGAGGTTGAAATATTGACGGTAAGTATAATAAAATGCAACCTAAAAGTATAATACGCATCTGTAACATCGATCAGTCGCATATTTGTTATCTTTGTGAGCATTATGGCCTGTTTCTGGGATTAAAATTGGCCGACAAGTGTTATTTTGAAGCTGTGTACTTTCACTATCAGTGCTTCCCAGACAAAGAAAAGGTCGTCTTGCGCATGCGCAAATACCCTGTTCAACTCATGTCATTCAACGGCGGGAATGTTCTGACAGAAAATACACTTTTGTATATCGCTTTAAGTGCATTCGCTTCAATGAACTAAATGCCCTTATTCAAATTTAGTTTCTTTCATTCTTAATCACCGAGTTGTACACTTATGATGATGTGTAGGTTTAAAAAATTATTCCAAATGAACTCTTAAGTTAATTTTCTTAGATGGGGTCATCTTTTTCCTTTTTTCCAGAAAGTAGCGGCGAGAGTTATTTGCCCTTGAGTGACTTGTGTTCCCCCGGTATGCAACTGAACCAGACGACATTTATGTTTTTCCATTTGTGCTACTTCCAATCCAAGGATTAATAAAATATATAGTTTTAGTGTATTCAAGTCTTTTGTGAAATTCATGTAGCATAGCTACTTTAGACGAGAAATGTCTGCTAACTGTATACTTGGACACAAAATTTGTACCACTCACGTATCTGTCAACATCTTTCAGGGCTTGTCCTTAACAGTTCGTGTTTGGCACACAAAGCATCTCTCGACCATCGATCTTCTGTGTCATAGTCGATCAACCCGCCTGTATTCCACGTTCCACTATTTCCTTTACCGATGGCCATAACAAATTGTATAGAAGGATCATCCAATTTCAGTCCAAATTAAAGTTCATAATTCAATATAGTTCAAAATCAAAAATGGCGGCCGAACTGGGTGCGTTACAAATTTTTACTCGGAAACTGACCGAAACACATTTTTGATAAAGTTGAATGCGATCAATGTAATATGATACAATTTATTTAATTAAAAGAAATCAAATTGGTTTTAGATTATAGATAATCATGTATGTGTACGATAGGAAATGTTTTTGACGTAAATTGTCATTTAGAGTAGTATATTGAAAACCACGGAAAATACGGATTCCGGACTAGAGTTCAAGTTAGCATTTTCGATTGACTGCAGGCCACTAAATCTACCACAAACGAAAAAAGAGTTCTCCGTTCAACACGGCACAACAACAACCATAGGAGTTGATATTTTTGTTCTTTTGTACCGTTCTCGGCGTGTGCGATTTATCACGCCCCTGAGAATAAACTCAGCCGCGCTGTGGTGCGCGATCACACTCGCGCACCTCAAAAACGAAAGACTGTAAACCTGAAAATGAAATTTGAATTTATCGCCTACTCACCTGGTTCTGTCGCTTTGTACTGGCATCCATCCTTGCAACCTCATCTTGACAAGCATTTCTTTCCATTTATAGCAGTAATACTAGAATATATTTGCACAAAATTTCGCGCCCATGTCGAAGTTGTATAATATGACAAGAGACTGTTTTGATTAAAACCTTGCAAAACAGCATAACACCAAAGATATGATGGATAATTCTCACAATTTAGAAAATCTGTTTTCTTCAATTCTCCATAGACATTGCATTTTGCACACTTGATAGTGAAAACACCTAAATTGTTCAAATAGAATTGCCCAGCCTTTGTGCTCATGGTATTTGTGGTGGAGAAAGTCCCACTGTTCAGTTACAGACAGGGTGGCAAGGTCTTGCAGGCTAATATGAGGCGCCGTTTGTCACTTTCTGATTTAATCTAATGATTTATAAATATCGGGTATTTAGCAGTCGAATATATAAATATCGGGTATTTAGTAGTCGGATATATAAATTTGCAAAAAATGAACGTGAAATAAACACCAAGTTCAGTCAATTTTAAATCCTATATCAGCGAATAAAATCCGAGAAAAATTTATAAATACCTATTTTGGATTTCAAGATATATATATCTCTCGTCGTGTTATTTCTGGGATATAAATTTCTCCACCATATATATATATATTCGTGATAAAGGATTTCTTATTTATATATCCAAGGTAACGTATCTTACTGATATATGAATATTTAAAAATGTGTAGTTGGGTATATATATATCCATCTTCATCTAACTCCGGATTTACAAATACTGAACTGAGAAAGTCTCATATATAGATATCCCAGTTATAATATGCTAATGAGTTGCGATACGTTTACCGCAAAAATGATGATGTCACACTAAGCCTCTTCAAGTGTACCAAGGGTCGGCAAATACCGCTCAATCATTCCGCAGATTCTCATGTGCGGTATTGTAAACACACGCTAATTTGTGGGTCATCTGTGAATATTATCGGGCAAATTCATTCAGGTATTTCTTACTTTTAACCAGCGTTATTCGCAGAAGCACAGAATGTATAGAAAGCTATTATTATTAGTATTCATTATGTCTTGCCCACGGATCACAAGGACTTTTGTCACTTGAAACACGAAATAGACAATATGATCTAAACCAACACCAAAACCGACGACGTCATCGGTTTTTGAGACTCATCAGCATACTATTAGCATACTGTAACTGGGATATCTATATATGAGACTTTCTCGGTACAGTATTTGTAAATCCGGAGTTAGACGAAGACTGGATATATATATATACCCAACAGCACATTTTGAAATATTTATATATCAGTAAGATACGTTACCTCGGATATATAAATAAGAAATCGTTTGTCAGGATATATATATATATATTGTGGAGGAATTTATATCCCAGAAATAACACAACGAGAGATATATATATCTTGAAATCTAATATAGGTATTTATAAATATTTCTCGGATTTTATTCGCTGATATAGGATTTAAAATTGACTAAAGTCGGTGTTTATTTCACGCTCATTTTATGCACATTTATATATCCGACTGCTAAATGCCCGATATTTATAAATCAGTAGATTAAATCAGAAAGTGACAAACGGCGCCTCATAGGCTAAAGCATACACCCAAGTTCATATGCAAATATTCTTCCAAAGCCAAAGAACTGGGAAACACTGAAGGAATCAATGCAATGGGCTTGTAAATGCAGGTCACCTGTAGAATCCAGATCCCAATTTGTATGCAAATACTCAAAGCCCCAAATAAAAGTTTCTGCCAGTCAAGATTGTCAGAGGCAGCCTGCCACTCATTTACGTTTCAAAGACGTGTTTCCTGAATAGACTGCAGTCACTGGCTTGATACAATGACTTTGGTTTAAATGCCTATCTGACAGGTATAGTGAATATTCATCCCCAAAATACTTTTGGAGAATTAAAAAACAAATGTTGAATATATTTCCCATTATACTGTAAATGTTAAATAATTTGATTAGTTAATATATAACTGTGTTGCTTTCTAAAATCTTTTCGACATGGGCGAAGCATTTCTTGGAAATATGTTTCAATATTGCTGTGCACATGGGAGCTCAAGCTTGTATCTTTGTTATATTTTGAGTGCCTAAATGGATGCCAGCACAAAGGCCTTAAGAAACTATTCTGGCAAACAATGGAAGTTTAACAGGCATAGTGGACTAAAATACATATACAGGACAGTATCATAACAAAGTTAGCCACAAAATTACCTAATTAGTCCGTCTATCGTGTCTTTATTTATTTTCTTAAGACCTCAATTAACAAACCAGATATAATAATAATAATAGAGTCTACATTACTGCAGACTCAATATTCATGTACAGATGTTGTAGGGCATAGGCCTATGCAAAATAAACAGCGGGCCTACGGGTAACAATTAGGCCTAATATACACATGGCTCATCGATTTAATAGTTATGTAGTGAGAACTACTGCATGGAATTTCACCAAACTTGGATGGAACTTCATTGGGATAGCCCCCCCCCCCATTTGATTAGGTTTTGGTGTGTGTGTGTGCATTCATCCGTGTCGGGTGTCCGTCCATCTACTGGTACATGTATATAAGGCCTTGTCTGCAAGATATCTTGAGAACTACTGAACGGAATTCCCTCAAACTTGGATAGAAGCTTCAGTGGGATAGCCCCCTCATTTGATTAGGTTTTGGTGTGTGGGCATGCATTCATCCGTGTCCAGTGTCCGTCCATCTACTGGTACATGTATATACAGGCCTTGTCTGCAAGATATCTTGAGAACATCTGGATGGAATTTCACCAAACTTGGATGGAAGCTTCATTGGGATAGCCCCCAGTTAATTAGGTTTTGGTGTGTGTGTGTGCATTCATCCGTGTCCGGTGTCCATCCGTCTGTCCATCTACTGGTACATGTATATACAGGCCTTGTCAGCAAGATATCTTGAGAACTACTGGATGGAATTCCCTCAAACTTGGATAGAAGCTTCATTGGGATAGCCCCGTCATTTGATTAGGTTTTGGTGTGTGTGTCTGCATTCATCCGTGCCCGGTGTCCGTCCATCCATCCATCTACTTGTACATACAGGCCTTGTCTGCAAGATATCTTGAGAACTACTGGACGGAATTTCACCAAACTTGGATGGAAGCTTCAGTGGGATAGCCCCGTCATTTGATTAGGTTTTGGTGTATGTGTGTGCATTCATCCGTGTCTGTCCATCCATCTACTTGTACATGTATATACAGGCCTTGTCTGCAAGATATCTTGAGAACTACTGGACGGAATTTCACCAACCTTGGACAGAAGCTTCAGTGGGATAGCCCCCGCATTTGATTAGGTTTTGGTGTGTGTGTGCGTTCATCCGTGTCCATCGTCCGTCCGTCCGTCCATCTTCATGTACATGTATATACAGGCCTTGTCTGCAAGATATCTTGAGAACTACTGAACAGAATTTCACCCAACTTGGAAGGTTCATTGGAATAGCCCCCTCATTTGATTAGATTTTGGTTTGTGCGTGCATTTATCCTTGTCCATTGTCTGTCCATCCATTCATCTAATTGTACATGTATATACAGACCTTGTTGGCAAGATATCAGGAGAACTACTTGACACTTATTTCTACATTAATTTTATAGCACTTTCCCTTAAATAATGTGCTCACTCAACGCAAGGTGGGAGGTTGGGGGAAAACAACCAGCATAGGCTTAATGCCGGAGCGGCAACCCAAGGGTCAAAGCGGAACCTCTAGTTCCTTAATTGACGTGCGCTCAAAACTGCTCCTCTGATACTCTTGTAGAAATTCTTGGTATATTGTTCGTTGTAAATTTAAGGACAGCTTTCCGTCCAGTCTCCGTGCACCTGAATCTTAGCGGAAACGTATGTCAGTTTCCGACCTGTTTCTGCGCAACCGGAAACAGGCTAGAAACTTAATAGCAGTTTCCGGTCCATTTCCGCTGCATTGGAAACAGAGCGGAAACTGACATCAGTTTTTGTCCAGTTTCCATGTACCGGAATCTGGCGGAAACCTAGGTCAGTTTCTGATCTGTTTCTGCTCAAGCGGAAACCGGCTGGAAACTTGAATAGCAGTTTCCAGTCTATTTCCGCTGGATTGGAAACATGGGGGAAACTCGCGTTGGTTTCCGAGCTGTTTCTGCTCGAGCGGAAACAGGTCTGAAACTCCAGCACCAGTTTTCAGTCCATTTCCAATGCATTGGAAACAGAGCGGAAACTAACATCAGTTTCCCACCCGTTTCCGCTGAAGCGTAATCTGGGCGGAAATTTAAGGACAGCTTTCTGTCCAGTATCCGTGCACCGGAATCTTAGCGGAAACCTATGTCAGTTTCCGACCTGTTTCTGCACAACCGGAAACAGGCTAGAAACTTGATAGCAGTTTCCGGTCCATTTCCGCTCCATTTCCGATGCATTGGAAACAGAGCGGAAACTAACATCAGTTTCCCACCTGTTTCCGCTGAAGCGTAATCTGGGCGGAAATTTAAGGACAGCTTTCCGTCCAGTCTCCGTGCACGGGAATCTTAGCGGAAACCTATGTCAGTTTCCGACCTGTTTCTGCGCAACCGGAAACAGGCTAGAAACTTGATAGCAGTTTCCGGTCCATTTCCGCTCCATTTCCGATGCATTGGAAACAGAGCGGAAACTAACATCAGTTTCCCACCCGTTTCCGGTGAAGCGTAATATGGGCGGAAACTTAACAACAGGTTTCTGTCCAGTTTCCGTGCACCGGAATCTTAGCGGAAACCTATGTCAGTTTCCGACCTGTTTCAGCGCAACCGGAAACAGGCTAGAAACTTGATAGCAGTTTCCGGTCCATTTCCGCTCCATTTCCGATGCATTGGAAACAGAGCGGAAACTAACATCAGTTTCCCACCCATTTCCGGTGAAGCGTAATATGGGCGGAAACTTAACAACAGGTTTCTGTCCAGTTTCCGTGCACCGGATTCTTGGCGGAAACAAAAACACCTGTTTCCACTGGTTTCCGCATCACGGAAACAGGCTGGAAATGGGGTGTTACAGTTTCCAACTGGTTTCCGCCAAGAATCCGCATTTTTGGAAACCAGTACATTTCACCCAGTGATATTTTCTGGGACAAGCAATAGTCTGTACAATTTCATAGCGACTGTATTAATGCAGGCTCTCAAAGACAGCACGGTCTCCATCTTCACCTGTGACTTCGCATATCATTCAAACGCCATAACTATACAGAAGTATGAACGAAAAAAACATCACAGTAAGATGTTGGTACGTAATTGTCCTCGTTTTGCACTTGTTAATTTTGCAATGTGGTAGAATATAAGGCCAATGCTTATATGTTGAAGATTATGAATTTAGAAAAGAACTATTGCATATAACAATAACTCCATGGCGGCTTTTACCCTGAAATGGAGGCCTCTGACAAGCTCTGACAGTCAATGACCTCGAGAATTCTCTACAATCTATATACAGTATTTGCAATATACTATACTGATATTTATCTGTATGTAAGCGGCAAAGCATTGTAGCATTAATCTAATCATTGTGATAGCTATTGGTATTTTATTGTTTAATATATTGTTACAGTGTACAATAACTTTACCATGTACCTACAACAACCCTTGGCGTTGTAGCGGATAATGTAAACAGGGATCGTTAAATAAACGCCAGTGGTTTGTCCAGGGCTTACACACAAATAAAAAGAAAAAACAGAATACGTCAAGTATGAAGTGCAGCCATTATATATTCTGGATAGCAGACATCCGGATGCGGATATCACACGCCTGTTGTTAGTAGGATGATAATAACCAGAAACGCCGAGACTGTTTTGTATAGATTGATGATAGGACAGCAAAGATCAGCACCAAAAACTATTAGACCCATACACTTAATGTGTATGCCAGTTCTTTGGTGTGTTTTGTTCATCTTGTTTATAGATGCTTAATGGATTGTTCACTTACCTTGTTAGGTAGAGTTTTATTTGATCGTCGCTATATAGCGAAAATATTGCTGAACGCGACTTTGAAACCAATTCTCTGCCAGACAATTGTGTAGTATGTAGAAGTTCTTTGATGTGTTTTGCCTACCTTGTTTCGCATGTCCTGATTTTTCACACATCGTTCCCCTCACCAAAAATTAGAACTGTAGATAGAAAACTGTCAATGATCAATGATTTCCTGATTTTTGGCAACAGTGCCTTTGACCTCTGACCCCAACCTCAATTTTGGTACGCGACACATCTTCTCGACCTAGCGTATCCACTCACAAAAAATTGCAACTGTGGATAGAAAACGTTCACAGATAGAGACCGGACACGAACACCTCAGCAATTTCCTGTTTTTAGGCCATTGACCTTTGACCTCGGCCTTCATTTTGGTATGCGACACATCCTCTCCCCCACTCTCAAAACACAAATGTTAGATTTAACATCTAGACGGTTGGAGGAGGGAAAACATTTAGAAAGTGGCGTATTCACCACTTTTAAGTGGTAAATGCAACATTTTAAGCTGTTGCATCCAACACTTAAAAGTGGTGAATCAACACTCTCTAAATGCTTTCCCTCCTCCAACCCTCTCGATGTTAAATCTAACATTTGCGTTTTTATTAGAGTGCCGTATAGGGTATCCACTCACCAAAAATTGGGACTATAGATAGAAAACTGTCCCAGATATTGACCGGACACGACGGACGGACGGACAGACGGACAGACAGACAGACGGATAGACAGACAGACGGAAACCGCCATCACATAATACGTCCGCCTTTTGACGGGCGTATAATAATGTGTAGATGGAAGTCTAACGCTATATTAGGATGACACATTTCACTTGGTAGCTATGCATTGTCCAGTCACGGGTTGCATTGTATGGTAGCCCCAACGAATTTATTGCATAAATAAGGATCTGGTCCAACTTCCCCCAGTTTGGCAAAGGTCAGTCAGGGGCTGCCGTGCCATCTGAGTCAGTTATATATGATTATTTTCTAATATTTTCTGTATATTTAATAAAATAAAATAAAAAAATATATAAAAATTTCGGATCGACATTTCGTCAAAAATTGACCATATTTTGGTTCTGACGTAGTTGTAACGTCATTATGGCGGCCATCTTGAATTATTTTGCATTTTTCGCTAGGTCTTTGCCAACACTATTAGTGTGGACTCTTACCCCAGAGCATGGCGAATATATGATGTTTTGAAAAACGTTGGGATAAAAATTGCCATTTATAGGCCCAAAATGCCCCGGACCCCTAATGGGCCACATACTGCCTCCTGGGCCTCGAAATCGGGGGCACCCCTTCTGATATTGTTCTCAGTGCCTCTGACGACAAGTGTGCCAAATTTGGTGCTTTATTCCACTCTGTCACAATAAAGTGAAAATCTGACCTTAAGCCACTTTATATACAACTTGCCCTTATATGGCATTTTGACCCCGCCAAAATTCTTGTGGTTGTATGAAATTATTGATTGATCCCTAATCCTCCGAGGTCAAAATACATAAAATTTGAGCAGAAATTAGATATTTGACGAGCATTTATAATTTTGTCCTGTAGCGGAAGTTTTTGAGAGGGTCTTCAAGCCCATTTTTTTCAGCACATTTGTGCTGATATAGAAACAGCCATTACAATTTAGTCTGAAAAATTGGAATTCTACTGATTTTCCTCTATACTATTGGTAATGAAGATTTATGCTATCATTCAATCTTATTTATTCATTTATTTCATTACAAATAACAGACTTCGGAAAACATTATATACTAATAGTCAGTCATACAAATTAACAATGTGTACATACGAAGTATATAAATTTCGGATATTAAAGATCTTACGCAAAGGGATGAAACATAATTGTCGAAATAAAGACGTTGAGATAACAGACAGACTTCATAAGATATTCGATTGCCTGATTCTCAAAACTCCTTCCGTAGTATAAAAATATCACATGATGGATTTGATAAAAACAAGCCATTACATGACGCCATTGTTCTTGGACAGAACGAGAATTTACCTACATTTGAACTTAAAGGTGGTACATATAAAAACAGGCTTTTCGGGTAGCTGTCCAGTTGCGGCATAAAAGTTTATTTGAGATCAGAAATACAGACAATCATAACGGTTGTTAAAACTGCTGTGCAAGGTTAAAATATCGAAAAGTTGACATCGTGTATAAAGTGACTGTAGATTAAAATGACAACATGCACGCTCATAAGTAGTATACAAAGCGTAAGTAGAGTTAATTCCTCCTCACTGCGCATGCGCAGAACCTGTTTTGACGTCACAATTGGGGGAGGTTGGGGAGGTGCGCATGCGTGAGTTTGATGTGAGTGGGTGGGTTCAAAATGGCGGCACATTTTATTTTCTCCAGACCCCTGAAAGTCCGCCATTTTGAACCCACCCACTCACCCCGTGCACTGATTGAGGGTGCACTGAACTGTTTCGTAGAAAAAACGAGGGAGTATCCCAATGTTTATAGAGGTCACAGACTGGAATTCCCCACAAAACTTGATTTAAAATTGAATATGCCATTTTTTTAGATTATAATGACATAAATTCAGTCTAAAGGTTGATAGAAAATCAGAATGGATGAATTAAAATAAAAATTATGAGATTCAGTGATGAATTGGTGATGACATCATGCACTTCGGATCGAGGCTATTCTCTGGGCGCCATATTTGTAACTTTGACAGATCACATATCACGTCAAAATCGAGCTGGCGATGGGCAGAAAATTGCCACTTTTTTCAAAGCTGCTGGAGTTACTTAACAGAGTCGTGGTGAATATAAACATCTCATTTGCGTAGTGGATACCTGAGCCGTCAGCTGAAGTTGATGTATTTTGTAGGAAAATGAGTGCACATGTCAATGTTGTTGTTGTTGCTGTATACAGGTCAGTGAGTAAATTATTTTTTTCAACACTCAAATCTTTTGGCCTCAAAATATTTCTGAGATACATAGAATTATTTTGATATATGAATTATGAATAGGCTCTGTGTTTATGGCCTCCTCTGAGCAAGATGCCAAATGTAGGCCTTTTCACAGCAGTCTCTCAAGATATTACTGTACAGGGCCACCTGACCTGGTATGTGAGTGGGTGGGTTCAAAATGGCGGTCTGACTGACCAAGAAAAAAAGTTCCGGCA
>JAVTVY010052871.1:0-25973 GCA_036873755.1 Hanleya hanleyi | reverse complement strand
ACTTCATAGGTGTCGTCATCGATGACCTCACGGATCGAAACAGAGGGAAATTCACTTTTTTGCGGGCTTGGGCAGTAGTACAAATGTTCACGTTGACGTGCTTATCCTGGTTCGTTACCGTTTTTCCGTAATAACCATTGCCAGTGAGCTTCCAAGATTCAGCGATGATGGCCTGACTCGGGTCTTGATCACCTTGACGACGGGCCGACGTCACGATGTCGGCATTCTCCGCAAAACAAGCCTCGGGTACGTACTGTATCACTTGATATATTTGAGTAATTTCCAACCGTGGTTCATGTACCACTGCAGTAGGGGCGTGCCCAGCAAGATTTTCTCGGCCCACATACTACCAATTAACATACGGCGTGGTTGAGGCAAACACTCGTGTTGCTCTGCGTAGGTCCTCATGGTGTCCCCAATATCCGCCCGACCCACCAGCGTGTTCTTAAAGATGGGCGGGCACTGGGCGAAGAGGGGCTTGAGAGTGTCGGGAACATGGAGGTCGCATTCCACAAAGCCGTAGAGGTCCCCCGAACGAATGGCGTCCAACATCTGTGGCAGACTCAGCAGTCGCCGACGACTCAAGGGGTACTCACGCTCTTTTAGGAAACGTCGTAAATGGGGCAGGGCCTGGCACATCGTGTGAAATTCACACTCCCACATTTCAATCAGATGGTATCCTCTCTCTTTCACATAATCTCCGTTCGCCACCACTTCTTCGCGTAATTCTTGCGGTGTTTTTTCACGTCGCTCGTTGAAGCGTCCAGCGCTGAAATGGCATTCGTGGCCGTGCCAGTAACACCCATAAAACTGGAAAACGGTCGGTGTTCCTTGTACAAGGGCAAACCCATCGACGGGGAGTCGGCGATCTCCTATACGCTTCTCTGTGGCGTTGGTCTGGTGTCGTATATAAATTCCCCGTCGATAGGCTTCCCAGTCCAACCACTGGTCGGCGAGATGTTTGTGCGGCGTACGTTGCGGTGTGAAATGTTGACCGTCTGCCCACCAACGCGTATAATGCCCGCTGGGCATGGGTTGGGCGAGCGACCACAGGTAGAGGGCATTGGCGTCAAATCCAATGATTTTGGCACAGGGTTTCCCACTGGGCAGAGTCGTGACATCCTTCTCGTGATAACGGTGAAAAATAAGGCTAGGTCCGCCGACGATGTTCTGCTTTAGACAATCATGCATGTCTGCATCTTTTTGCTGTATCAGCGAGAAGTACGTAGGACACTCTTGAAAAAGATGGCGAAGCGCTAGACCCGGTAAACTCAAGCACTCCTTGAAGATGTCGACGTGCATTTGGCGACGAAAGAGTTGCACCATTTTCTCGACCGCTTCCAGGAAAGGAACCACATCTAGGTTATTATACCATATCAGGAAATCTCGCAAGGTCTGCATATGTTCATCGTTCCATACCTGCTGTAGTTCGCGGTACGTGTCTTCCGGACATTCCACTTGCTTCAAATCATCAAAGAAGGCGTGCCGGGATGGCAACTGTGTTTCCTGCAAACGGTCGAGCGATGATATATACGTGTAAGGGAACCGCCCTTTGGTTTGTGCACAGTTATAGGCCTTGCCCCACTGATCATAGCTACAATTAGGAGCTAAGTAGTTCCGTACATCCAGGAAATGCAGTGATGTGGTAGTGAGGGCCATATGATTATTGATCTTCTTGATCACGGACTTGAGGGTATTCGCCTGGGCCAAGTAAGGGTAGAGAAATTCTTTCACCATGTTCAAATCATAGCGTCCCGAGTTGAAGCCGAGCACCGGTAACTGGCCTAGGTATTGTAGGAAGCGCACTTTCAATTTCTCCGCATACGGTTTCGGTAAAGGTACATCCTGCGACTGCAGAGACTGCGACTGCAGGGACTCGGACTCGGACTCGGACTCTTCATCATCGCTGAACGCTACACCGGGTACAGGAATGCGGTCGTCCAGTTGGTCCAGTACGTCCTGAAACTTGGCCACCAACAATTCCGTACTAGCCGCACTGACTTGCTCTAAATACTCCATCATGCGGGTAATCAACTCATGGGAGTCCCCCGTGGACACGAAACACACCGGAGCAGCGTCATAGCCAGGTACGTTGCTGGAAATACTGACACTCAGAGGAATATGGCGCTGCGTCCACTGCGTTTTTGCTGAAAACATATCCATGGGCTCCAACAGGGCCTCAAAATCGTAACACGCCCGGTAGGGAAAATAACGGTCCTCTTCCGGTATCATCACACCCTCTTCGGCCAGTTCCTGGAAAATAGTAGGCGTATTATGATACACTCCACCCGGATATACTCGCTTGACACTGTTGTCACAGATTTTCTCGTGGCGATGTAAGTCGGTGGAGCGATGAAACACCCGATGGCATTGGCCACAACTGAAAGACTGAGCGTACTGGCTCATATTGGAGATCAGCGAAAAATGACTCACGCCATTGTCGTCGAACACATTGACTTTCATGGTAGCAGCATACCGTTCTGTTGATCGCCGAACCAATTCAGCCACAAATGTATCGTCCTCGCATCGTAAACGATAGACAAAGATATTAATGTCGAACAGTGTTTCCACGTCATCCAAATTCTTAAAAGGCACTCCACGGAAGTGCCGCTTATCCATGTCTTGCGCCTGTAAATACTGTTCCCAATAGTCATCGGCCACTGTGTCACAACACTGGGGGTCACACTCGTCCACATGCACGGCCAAACACCGAAACAGATATTTCCGGTCTTTGTAGGGCCCCTTTTTCCCTGCTGTTAATGCATACAGGCCGTGTCGATGAAGCAACCAAGGGGGTAGTAGTACAGGAGCACCGATAGGATGATCTCTCATTTTCGTGACGAAAAATGTGACGTTGGTCACCATTTCCACCAGCCATTGGGTATTGGGGCGTTGCAACCGAGCCCATTCCAATGGATCCAACGTAGTCAATTGGTCGATGAGTGGCTCCAGAGAAATCGCATCCGTCACCGTGAACGCCTGATCAAACACATAGGTATTATTGCTGGGATAATAATACCGCAGCTGGTCCGTCTCCTTGTGCCGTAAAATATACCCGAATGTCATATTCAACTTGAACGCTGTCACCTGATCTTTGAAAATGTTCTCGGCATAGGTAGACAGATACGTGAGGTCCTGCAGACGGTAGTTATACAAGTCCAATAGACGACGGTCACGGTGATAACAATGGCGTATGGTAGCCCAGTGACGTTGATAAATGTCCCTGACACGCTCATCTTCAGGCAAGACTTCAACCGGAGGTACTGCTGGGTCCCAGGGAAAATCTTCTCCACGTCTCATGCTTTTCGTCTCATACAAGCGGATAGGCAAGCAGGCAGGCAGGCAGGCAGACAGGTCAGGTAAGTCAGATTGAATACACCCTACCCTAAAAATCGACTCCTTTTATACGTTTTTCTACAATCCGCCATCTTGTACCCAGCACCCACCATCCACACACGCCGCCATCTTGTACCCAGCACCCACCATCCACACACGCCGCCATCTTGTACCCAGCACCCACCATCCACACACGCCGCCATCTTGTACCCAGCACCCACCATCCACACACGCCGCCATCTTGTACCCAGCACCCACCATCCACACACGCCGCCATCTTGTACCCAGCACCCACCATCCACACACGCCGCCATCTTGTACCCAGCGCCCACCATCCACACGCCGCCATCTTGTACCCAGCACCCACCATCCACACATGCCGCCATCTTGTACCCAGCACCCACCATCCACATGCCGCCATCTTGTACCCAGCACCCACCATCCACACGCCGCCATCTTGTACCCAGCACCCACCATCCACACACACACGCCGCCATCTTGTACCCAGCACCCACCATCCACACACACGCATGCGCACACGCCCAATTGTGACGTCACCAAAGGTTCTGCGCATGCGCAGTGAGGCGCTATTCTAACAATTTACGCGCTGTATACTACTAATGTGACAGTAAGTTAGGGTACTAGGCTAAGCGAAGTCAATAGCGGCACTACTTCCATCGGTTTTTAATCGTTTTTTCTCCACTGGGAAAATTCTCGAAGCTTTCTGGACTGATTGTCGATATCGTTTTTCATTCGAGAAATTTCTCTCGAGTGAAAACCGATCAAAATAACGAAAGAAAACCGACTTCGCGAATCTTTCGATTTTTCTGAAAAAAATTCTCCGTTCGCTCTCACCTTTGAAAATCTCGATATCGAGAAAAACCGAACGATTTTTGGGGACGCATCCTAAATGTTATTGGTGGTAACGAAATCTCGAGACATGAATACTAATGGGCTTTTATCGGTACCGGACACGATTAAATAAACGCAGGACACAGTACCACGGCCAGAGCGCCAGAGGCGAAAGTATTCGAAATAAAATTTTGGCAAATGGTGATATCATGTTCACAACATCAGGGTTTCTTTTTGGGCCAAATGCGAAACCATTGCCGACTTGCACAGCAGACCGCATTCCGCCAGCTTCCAGAAGTCATTTCAGTGAAGTGAGCTTTTGACCTAATAAAAACTGCGCTGATGAACAAAGATTGAGTCAGTGAGTGAATAGGGTTTAACGCAGCAACATGGAACCAGACACCCTCCATCCACCCTATAAAACTCCGAGAACAGCACACAAGACGAAGATAAAAACACACAAGTGCAATAAAAACAAGTAATATTACAGTGCTTGACATCACAATGTCAACTTCCTGCAAAAATACATTGAAGCAACAGGAACCCGTATGGTTGGCCATCCCTGCCAGAATTCGTCATTTAGAGGCTGCCTCTAAATAATATATACCATGGTATAAAATGCCAAGCCTGCCATAATTCGTATTTAGAGGCTGCCTCTAATTATTTTGTACCATGGTATAAAATGCCGAGCCTGCCATAATCCCTATTTTGAGGATGCCTGTAAATCGCCAAGCCTGCCACAATTCGTATTTAGAGGCTGCCTCTAATTATTTTGTACCATGGTATAAAATCGCCAAGCCTGCCATAATTCCTATTTAGAGGATGCCTCTAATTCATTTTAGCCGTAAGTCGTAAATTTTCGCCTTCTTATTATTTATACCAATGATATGCGCTTTCACAAATTTGGTGCCATATCTCTACGCTTGTTACAAGTTTACTCATTGGTCAAATTTAATATTCTTGATATGACATCGAGTTGTTTATGACTTACGGCTAAAATGAATTAGAGGCATCCACTAAATAGGAATTATGGCAGGCTTGGCGATTTTATACCACGGTACAAAATAATTAGAGGCAGCCTCTAAATACGAATTATGGCAGGCTCGGCATTTTATACCATGGTATATATTATTTACAGGCAGCCTCTAAATACGAATTGTGGCAGGCTTGGCGATTTAGAGGCATCCTCTAAATAGGAATTATGGCAGGCTCGGCATTTTATACCATGGTACAAAATAATTAGAGGCAGCCTCTAAATACGAATTATGGCAGGCTTGGCATTTTATACCATGGTATATATTATTTAGAGGCAGCCTCTAAATGACGAATTCTGGCAGGGATGGCCAACCATAAACCCGTCCCCACCGAAGACCCACCGGACACCCACCAACTATCCGATGGAAAAATACATCAAGGGTTTGGCTTCCTTTGCTAAAATATTCCCCATTAATGGATAATTCAGTGACATTTTATAGAAATCCCTGCGTTATTTAACCAAATTCGAGTCCCGAGTCGTTCAGTGGGTAGGTGAGGTAGAATAAACATAGGGAACCGCCTTTAAAGGTTCACGGCTTTCTACATTTGCCTGGCTTGTGGGATGTTTGATGGTAGATGAATGGGTATATTTCTTCTTCAAATCGATTTTTTATAACTATATTTCTTTTATATTTATTGATGTTCATGGTTTGTTGAAAATGTGCGTGTTCAGTAGAACATGATTAGACGGTTCGAGAACAGGGAAGCCGGGGAAGCCTATGAAGTCACAAAAAAAAAAAAATAAAAAAAATAGGTCACTATAAGTAAGTAAGTAGATCACCATAAGTAGATCACCATATGTAGGATACCACAAGTTGGTCAGTAGGCCACCGTAAGTAGGTCGAGATGACCTTATATAATTCGGGTAGTAAGTTAATATGACATTAAAATCAAATCGGTTATCTGCATTTCGCCTAATGGCGCAATATCAGTCTGCTCGGGTATTCCCCCGCGCTACGTCACATGACATGACAGCCAATGGTGAACGGTTTCACAATTCCGAGATAGTCTTGCAATATGTTGTGCAATACAGCTGATTTCAATATCATCACATATATATATATATATATATATATATATATCTAACGAAGAATTTCGACTAATTATGCCATACTATTTAATATATAAGTATGTTGGTTCGAGAGAAGTTGAGAGTGAGTGTCCGTTCCAATTAACCAGCTAAGTAAATACATCAAAGTCGTATTGAATCCTATGTTGATACTGTTGAATGACATCATGAAATGCGTAAATTCATTAGTTATGCCCCTTGAGCATCCAAATTTAGTTTTGGAGTAAATAAAATTTCGATTTTTTTTTGGATTGCCGATTTTTGTCGAATTTTCTATAAATTACCGATGGCGATATCTCGGGAACTAAGATGGATAGAGACTCGCGGCTTGTGGCGTCGTATTTCTCTCGTGTATATGTACAATAACGATCCTATACAATTGTATCGTCCGACGGTAACTTTCGCCGCAATTAGACGATAATCGGTGTCACGTGATTCGGCGATCTCTCGGCAAATAAGCGACATACGCGCGCTGTTTGTGGCATTGTATTCCTCGTGTCGAGGTCTACCGTAAAGCTCCTATACCAATTTATCGTATCTCCGTAACTTTCCCCGCTATTCGGGTGCGCATGCGTGGTGGTGGTGGTGGGCGTGGTGGGCGTTGTGGTGGTGGTGCTGGTTAATTGGAACGGACACTCACTCTCAATTTCTCTCGAACCAACATACTTATATATTAAATAGTATGGCATAATTAGTCGAAATACTTCGTTCTATATATATATATATATATTTGATAATAGTAAAATCAGCTCTATTGCACAACATAGTGCAAGACTATCTCGGAATTGTGAAACCGTTCACCATTGGCTGTGATGTCATGCGACATAGCACGGGGGAATAACCGAGTAGACTGATATTGCGCGATTAGGCGAAATGCAGGTAACCGATTTGATTTTAACGTCATATTAACTTACTATCCGAATTATATAAGGTCATCTCGACCTACTTATGGTGGCCTACTGACCTACTTATGGTAACTACATATGGTGACCTACGTATGGTGATCTACTTACTTACTTATGGTGACCTATTTATGGTGACCTAGTGACCTACTTATGGTGACCTAATGATCTTTTCTGTAATTATTTTTTTTAAGTTTCCCTGTTCTCGAACCGGCTAAGCATGTTTTACTACCGACCGTTGACCTTCTGCTTCAATGTTGATTCCCGACACATCGCTTCTCACTTATACATATACTCACAAACATGTTTTTTCATGGTTTACTGATGTTATTTTCTTATCTCTTTGACGGCTTTGACCGTCTGTGATAATAGCTGCTAGTGAGCTAATGTTCTCTATGTTTGTAAAACCGACGGTAAATAAAGTATCTATTCTATTCTATTCTATTGGCCTTGCGATCTCAATATGTTTCTTGTTTGCCAAAAGCGTCAGGTATACCTGAAATTTGATCACAATCCACGCCGTGATACATCCATTAAAAAAGTTAATTTCGATCATTTGCAGATTTTAGGCCACAGTGACCTTGACCTTTGACATTCTGACCGTAATTTTGGTAGCCGACATCTGGTGATAATTGAGAGAAATCCGTCCAGAAAGAAATGCAGAAACGTGGACTTGTACGTTTTGAAGCAGATTCAGAAACTTAATTTCTCTTCATTTTCGATCAAATTACATGTATTAATGGGTAAATGGCCATCTCTAATCGGCGATCTCTCGGGAAATAAGCGACATACGCGCGCTGTTTGTGGCATTGTATTCCTCGTGTCGAGGTCTACCGTAAAGCTCCTATACGAATTTATCGTATCTCCGTAACTTTCCCCGCTATTCGGGTGCGCATGCGTGGTGGTGGTGGTGGGCGTGGTGGGCGTTGTGGTGGTGGTGCTGGTGGTAGTAGTAGCGGTGTGTGGTGGTGGTGGTGGTGGTGGTCGCCGTGGTGGTGGTGGTGTCCGTCGACAGTATATATCCGTTATCGCTATTTTCTACATTCACACACACACACACACACGCACACCCACACTTGGAGCGATAGTATGCTCTTTCTTGTACCCAGAGAATGTAAAATGTGTGTTTTATGGGAAAATAGGGTGATTTGCCATAATTTTCCAGCAGAGGCAGCGAATTCATACACTTGGAGCCGTAGTATACTCTTTCTTGCACCCAGAGAATGTAAAATGTGTGCGTGGTCATAAGTAGGTCGAGACGACCTTTGTAACTAGGTTAGTAGGTCAAGTTGACGTCATATCCGTGTCAAAGGTCACTTCCGGTCACGGTATGGCCCAACAAGAGTTATTTCCCCCTACATATCGGTCTGTTAGGCCTTATCAACGCCCTAGCATACCAGTTTTTCTTTCTGGGCAAACCCCTGTTCTATTTATAGATCACTCGGAAGTATTAGAGAACGGGGATTTCGGAGGTGCAATGAAGAGCGTTTGGAGAGATGAGGGCCATCTTCTTCTTTTCCTCCTCCTACTCCTCCTCCTCCTCCTCCTCCTCCTCCTTCTCATTCCGCCCTCTCCTCATTCCTCACTCTTCGTCCTCCTACTCCTCCTCCTCACTCTTCCTCCTCCTCCTCATTCCGCCCTCTCCTCATTCCTCACTCTTCGTCCTCCTCATTCCTCATCCCCATTGCTCACTCTTCCTCCTCCTCCTCCTCATTCCTCCACTCTTCCTCCTCCTCCTCCTCTTCCTCCTCCTCCTCATTCCTCCTCCTCATTCCTCATTCTTCGTCTTCCTCATTCCTCATCCTCCTCCTCCTCCTCCTCCTCATTCCTCACTCTTCCTCCTCCTCATTCCTACTCCTCCTCTTCACATACGCTAAGGTAACTCGTATGCCGTATGAAAAAAGGCCCTCATCTCCCCAAACGCTCTTCATTGCACCTCCGAAACTCCCCGTTCTCTACTACTTCCGAGTGATCTATAAATAGAACAGGGGTTTGCCCAGAAAGAAAAACTGGTATGCTAGGGCGTTAGGATAAGGCGTTAAGATAAGGCCTAACAGACCGATATGTAGGTAGAGATAACTCTTGTTGGGCCGTACCGTGACCGAAAGTGACCGTTGACACGGATATGACGTCAAGATGACCTACTAACCTAGATACAAATGTCGTCTCGACCTACTCATGAACGCACACACATTTTACATTCTCTGGGTGCAAGAAAGAGTATACTACGGCTCCAAGTATGTGAATTTGCTGCCTGTGCTGGAACACAATGGTCGACAAATCATCCTATTTTCCCATAAAACATACACATTTTACATTATCTGGGTGCAAGAAAGAGCATACTATCGCTCTAAGTGTGTGTGTGCGTGTGTGTGTGCGTGTGTGAATGTAGAAAAAGGCGATAAAGGGTATATACTGTCCGCAGACACCACCACCACCACGGTGATCATCACCACTAACACACACCGCTACTACTACTACTACCACTACCACCACCACCACAATGCCCACCACGCCCACCACCACCACCACGCATGCGCACCCAAATAGCGGGGAAAGTTACGGAGATACGATAAATTCGTATAGGAGCTTTACGGTAGACTTCGACACGAGGAATACAACGCCACAAACAGCGCGCGCGTATGTCGCTTATTTCCCGAGAAATCGCCGAATCACGTGACACCGATTATCGTTTAATTGCGGCGAAAGTTACCGTCGGACGATACAATTGTTTAGGATCGTTATTGTACATATATACACGAGAGAAGTACGACGCCGCAAGCCGCGAGTCTCAATCTGTCTTAGTTCCCGAGATATAGCCATCGGTAATTTATAGAAAATTCGACAAAAACGGCCAAAAAAAGTCAAAAAAAAAAAATCGAAATTTCTTTTCACTCCAAAACAAAATTTGGACACTCTAGGGGCATAACTAAGGAGTTTACGCATTTTATGCTGTCATTCAATAGTATCAACATAGGAAGCAATACGACTTCGGTGTATTGACTTAGCTGGTTAATTGGAACGGACACTAACACTCTCAATTTCTCTCGAACGAACATACTTATATATTAAATAATATGGCATAATTAGTCGAAATACTTCGTTCTATATATATATATATTTGATAATAGTGAAATCAGCTCTATTGCACAACATAGTGCAAGACTATCTCGGAATTGTGAAACCGTTCACCATTGGCTGTGATGTCATGCGAGGTAGCACGGGGGAATAACCGAGCAGACTGATATTGCGCGATTAGGCGAAATGCAGGTAACCGATTTGCTTTTAACGTCATATTAACTTACTATCCGAATTATATAAGGTCATCTCGACCTACTTATGGTGGCCTACTGACCTACTTATGGTAACTACATATGGTGACCTACTTATGGTGATCTACTTACTTACTTATGGTGACCTATTTATGGTGACCTAGTGACCTACTTATGGTGACCTAATGACCTTTTTGTAATTATTTTTTTCAAGTTTCCCTGTTGTCGAACCGGCTAAGCATGTTTTACTACCGACCGTTGACCTGCTTCAATGTTGATTCCCGACACATCGCTTCTCACTTATACATATACTCACAAACATGTTTTTTTCATGGTTTACTAAATGTTATTTTCTTATCTCTTTGACGGCTTTGACCGTCTGTGATAATAGCTGCTAGTGAGCTAATGTTCTCTATGTTTGTAAAACCGACGGTAAATAAAGTATCTATTCTATTCTATTCTATTGGCCTTGCGATCTCAATATGTTTCTTGTTTGCCAAAAGCGTCAGGTATACCTGAAATTTGATCACAATCCACGCCGTGATACATCCATTAAAAAAGTTAATTTCGATCATTTGCAGATTTTAGGCCACAGTGACCTTGACCTTTGACATTCTGACCGTAATTTTGGTAGCCGACATCTGGTGATAATTGAGAGAAATCGGCCAAGAAAGAAATGCAGAAACGTGGACTTGTACGTTTTGAAGCAGATTCAGAAACTTAATTTCCCTTCATTTTGGATCAAATTACATGCATGGGTAAATGGCCATCTCTATTGTAGGCCTTTTTGCTGCCCATAATTGACATCACGGATGAAATAGTAAAAACGGAAATAACAAAAACAGAGGTGGCAAAGATGAGAACGGGTCATTCAACTGGCAGTGGCTTTATCGCTTACTTTCATGTTGATTAAACAATTCTGGGTCACCATATCTGTGGCAACCCCCAGATTTCAGCACACACGGTAATAAAGTAACCCAGTACGGAGGATATTGGCTTGAACTGATTTCATATGTATCACTTGACATCAACTGAGGTATTCCTGTCGACACAACTGTGTCAATTATTGTTTTTGCCAGACTTGATTTCTTTTTCTCGGTAAAGAACATGTCTACAAGAAAGGAGAACTACGTGGAAGCCCTCAATGTTCTGGTGTGAAAATCCAAAAATATCCAACAATTTACCGATTTATTCCAGGCCATCGTTCTACCGTTTTTCAGAAATTACTACATCGGCACGTATGGCACGTATGATAGCCAACAATTCAATATCGTACTCCAGTATCAATATTGACGTTAAAGCGAAAAGGATTTGTGACAGTCATTTTCATCTTATTCTTTCAATTGTCTATTCGAATTCCAGTTTCACCAAAGTGCTGGACATCACTGTACCGTCTGTACTGTTGCATCGCGTTTTGTCACAAACTTCGCATTTTGTAACGGTGTGATACAACGTGATTTCTCACAACAGTTGCATTTTTTCAAGGGTTAACATTGGATGCAGTGTCAACGCGTTTTGGCCAGGCAACGCGTTGCAACTGTATCGTTGATAGGTCCATGTCGAAGCAAAATATCACAACAAAACCAAATACCACAAACCCGAATCATGCGAAACTCTGAAGACATTTGGACACCAAAGTCTGCATACAAGAGAATAACTATGGGATCAGCGGGAGAACCTATGCCATCTATTTCGGATTTGGTCATCGAAATATCTGTTCGATAGTCTTATAAATGATCAGCTCGAAGAAAGTTGGAGTACCCGAGTCATCCATATGGGACAAAGTTTCCTTCAGGATACTTTGGTTCACATTCCCTTTATTCGGGGGCCTTGAAATAATTTGGGAGACCTATACAAAACCTGCACATGGGAGAATCCACGTTTGGTACCCTGAAAAACACATGCTGAATGTTGGGGAATTTTTCAACCGGAGATGACTTTGGTGCTCCAAATTACCTTCATATCAGAAACAAATGTGCAGGAGGGATAAGTTTTTTTGCGTGCTCCTAAAGATTATTGGCTGACAACGCTTTGGGCCAGAAATTATCCTACATGCCATAAATCAATTGGGCGCTCCATATTATTTCAAGCGGTTTCTCCGAAAACAGATAACTATTAGGTGCCGAAAGATTATTGGCCTATTGTCACACACATGACAATGTAAATACCACGATTGGAGGAGTTGGGTCTTGGGTATTTTCCCATATGCAGATACTAAGGTGCTCCAAATTACTTCGGACCAATAACGCATATGGGTTAGGGCTTTTAAGCGATGCTTGCTCAAAAGATTCTTGAGTCAGTTGTGACAAAAGGCGTCGACTCTGCATGCAGTGCTAACGCGTTTTCATTTGCGTACACTTCTCCATACATAGGAAGGCTTGCGAATCGTGTGTCTCCATTATCGCGGAGCGATATCCGATACTTTACCGTATTCTGTTCGGCCTTCATCCGGCGAAGAACAGACTCGAGAAATCTGATAAATTACAGGTTTTCATACCACTTTGGAAACGGATATTGCCTGGGCTTACAAAATATATAGGTATGAATAACTTTCGTATCATCCAAGAGGTGTGGTAGATCTGTAATTTTGAACAAGAGGACATCACATGAGTCGAAAATGGCGGGTTACGTTGGGCTTACGTCGGTAGACTTTAGCTGATTGGCTGACGAAGTCACGTGGTATTGATTTCTGGACATTCCCTTTTGCAGTTGCAGAAAGTAGGCTGAAAATGGATACACACGATCCCAGGGTCAGTCCACAGGCCCGCAAAACAAGAGATTGGGTGGTATTAGGGTGAAGTGTCGAAATATGGGGTCTCTATATATAACCCCATGTTTTATATAAATAACATCATATTTCGATCAGTCTTACCGCGTATAGATGACCCAGATGGTTACCGGTTGAACGCGTTTGATCACATTGTGAAAAAATGCTCAATTTAGAACAAAACACGCTGCAGCACTGCCCATTACTAAAAGGATGAACATCGTGTGATTCGAGTATATACGCCGGTAACGGTATACGGTGAAATTAGACCGTGCATTCAAAGGAAGTCAATCCAGTGCTCTATGGGGTGGAACCTGAGAGGAGATCCATTCTTATACGTATGACATGATTTGATCTTTATTGATTGTTATGTATTGTATAACATTGAAATCACCTTGTCATTCCAATTACGGTACTCGTTAAAGGAGACTATCTGTACTATCTGTCCCGGGATCTGACATAATTCCTCTCGCTATCCCATGATTTATGTCTCTGTGGAGGAAATGACAACAAATGCCATCTGGATAAAGCTTCACGTTAATATCATAGTTCGCCCTAGGATTCAGTAATCTATCCTAGCTTTATCGATGTGGATTTTGCCAGATAAGTCAGTATATTTCGTGTGTTTCTGGCAGTCAAACATATTCCCTGAATATTTAACCACAGTTGCCTGGTCTGTATGGTTTTATTTATGATAGCTGAATACATACATTTTCAATAAATTATGAAAAGTAATAAGGGCACTTAACGCCGACAGAGGTACACACTGTAAAATGTATCACTCGGTCTCTCGTCATCGAAATGCGCGTAGGATAGTATTAGACGGGGATCCCAGAAGAGAGGACAGAAGGGGTGTCAAAAGGGACATTTAGGACCCAGTAGGGGGACCAAGAACGCGGAGTTTATCCGGCCGGTCAGCCGACAGTTATACTGTAATGGTCATGAAAGTTGGTCAGGTTAACTGTTGGTGGGGGACGCTATAGCAATATGAAACAGAAATAAAAACAGGGCATCGAATGCCCATTTGGAGACGGAACTTTTTTGGTTGGAAGGTTGAGAAACTTTGTAGGGTAGGACAGAGCAATAAAGCCGATAAAAATAATTATAAGTAGGCATTTAACACACTGCAGTCTGGAACATGAAATGTGCATTTACAAACAGTTCTCACGTGACCATACGCAACCTCTCTTTTCGAAATTAAAAATTCTGCCTCTAACTAAACTTAACCTATATGTTTCCCTAAGTTTTGTACATACTTTTATGTATCACCCTGAAATTATACCGAAACGCCATAAAAATTATTTTACAAGACTTTATGCAGTACATCGGTATAAAACAAGGAACCAGCAAATTAACCTTTACAGACCCTTCTATAAGTCAAATTTTTCTTTCTATACCTTGAGAGTAGCAGGACCACGGGAATGGAACAAACTTCCCTCTCCGCTCAGATCTATATTCTCATCCTCGCTATTTAAATCTAAGCTCAAGTCTTATCTCATGGAAATGTAGCCTGTTTTTCTCCTTATAGTATCAGGTCCTATGTGCATTAACTTGCCCTGTTCTTTTTGTACTATAATTGTATGTGTTAAAAGCTTTCACCTACCGTATCTGTACCATCGTTTGTTTGTATATTTTTCGGGATAGAACAAGCCCCCAGGGGTTTTATTCCCGCCAAAGTTTTCTGAAATTATGTCTTTGTTAGTATATAATTATTGGTGAATAAATATCTATCTATCTAAACAATTACATGTGTAATTTGATTTGTCGTCCCAGGGGGTAGGAGAGGGCCTAACGGAGCCAACCCCCGTCCCAAGCAAGGGCTTTACTTTCAATAAATTATGAACATTAACAAATGTAATATATTCTTTTCTAAAATCGAATTTTTGTTATTTTCCATGAAAAAAAATTCTCTTTATCTTTGACTCGAATAAAGTGATTCTCATTGATATCGAGCCGAACAAACCCCGAGTTACTACAGTTTTTTTAATTATTTTTTTAAACCATCCCTGATTTCTGTGACAGAGAAAAAGAGTTAGTTAGGAAAACAATCGCTCAACAAGGTTGATTCAAAAGCTTCTCAGGAACGGACTAAAGCCTACCTTCTCAAAGACTACCTGTCATTTCTTCTGAACTGATTCAACCGTGGAAATATATACGATTTGTATACTTAAACCTTCACGTTGAGGAAAGAAATCCATTCTTGGCGCCCAACAGCTTTTTCAATAAATCTCCAAACAATTTCCCTTCCTCAAAAATATTTAGCGCCGAGCTAAAGTTTAGAAACCACTAAAAACCGCCTTACTTAATATGTAGTAAATTGGCTGAGCACATCCTGCGAAAACTATATTCCCAAATATTCAACTTAACAAAGCCTGGCCTTCCCACTCAAACATATAAAAAACATACATTTGGAGGCTGATTTGGAAGACAAGATGAACGGTAATCAATTTGGAAGTTTATCTCGTTTGCCATGATTTAACTCAGCTGAGATTTGTTTCACAACACGAAATGGGTAATTTTTACACCAAACTTTCATTTCCGTATGAAACAACCGCAGATTTATCGCAGATAAACTGTTGCGATTATTCCTCTAACGATTAAATCACAGGAAGTAAGACATTTCATCATAACATCAGAGGGTGATCAAATTTATTAGAACAGGAAGTTAACAAAATGGTCCAAAATCGTGCTGGTAGTCTATTATTTCTTTATTTCTTTGTTGGGACCTGCATATGGCGTATACATATCACGCCTAGTAGCATTTGCTAGATCCTGTGTTAAATGTGACGATTTTAATCAACGTCACAAAACATTGTTGCAGAAACTTATAAAACAGGGCTACACCACCAAGCGCCTCCACTCAAAGTTTCTCAAATTTGTCGATACATATTTGCTGATAGCAAAATACGAGCGTAGCGTGCAAGATCTATGGCGTTACGTTTCGTAACTTGTGTCTAATTCCGCTTAACCCGGGGCTAGGGGCCGTATGAACCCATGTACTTCAACATCCTCATAGTACTCATATGAACAGTCACAATCAAAGCGTGACTGAGATACATCATTCTTTAGATGACGACTTTACAACAAATATTATGGATTAAGAATACTGATCAGCGATACGGATTTGATATTTTTAGAACATCATGATGTCTTGCCGGCATCATTGAAAACTGTTGACCGCTTCTCTCTTGCAGGAAACAAGCATAGGTTTATGTATACTATGATTGTCTTTTTGAATTTGATGCTAATACTGTTATATGGAATATCCGAGGTCTGCCGTATTGGCCCGAGCGCTGACCGAGGAATAGACCATGGAATAGGTTTTTGGATTATGGACGCGGATATTCTCTAATGGACGACGGCTGAATTATGAATGACGGACTAGACGCTTGTAATTTGCTATTTTAAGAACTTTAAAAAATGATCAAATTTATCAGAATGCTTGATCGAATTTTGTCCACAAAATAGAGAGTGATTTAATTGTAAGAGGGTGATTGGATTATTGCAGGATTTACCTCAGGTTTGTTGCCAAGTGGCATGTCTTTCGGATCCTCACCTTGCAAGCTGAAAACTGCTGACATTAAAAGTGAAAGATTGTCAAATAGACATCACGAAGCGTTATGATGTGGACCTACCGACATGCACTCTGACCGAAGAGAAACCAAAAGGAATGGACAAGTCACTGGTCATCATGAAGTATTCTGAGTACATACACATCAACCTCAGAGAAGACAAGCTCGTTCACTGACCATATAAACTCAGTTTCGCGGCTGGTAGAGTTGGCTAGCACAGTGACATATCACTGCTGGATATGTTGTCATATTCCCATATTTGGCCAGCATGGTCACGTAAGCCCTGCTTGAATGAAAAAGCTCTTCTTCACACAAGTGTCCGGTAGTTTTTTGTTGTTTTTTTAAAAATATTTTTATTCCTTTTCATATATTCATACAATAATAATAATAATTCAATACCATTGTAGATACATGTAATTAATATATTAGAAAATTATGTACATACTACTACCTTATTTCAATTATGACTCTTTACTCCCACATGTTGCCACTCTCACAGTTATACCTTTCATGTACCCCATGTATTCCAAATTTCTAGCATAATACAAAGTTATTTCAGTGTTTTAAAATAATTTTCAAATAAACACCATCTCTTGTTAAACATACCGCTATTATTAGTGATATTGGCGATATACTTTTCTGCCGTGTAATGATTAAAAAAAATATTAATAAGTGCCTTAATATGAACACGCTTTTCAGGTTTAGTTTTAAACGATATATTTCTCTGTTAACAACATGAATGTGTTCATTAGACACTGGTCTTTACCCCAACCCAGAATTATTTTATCGTCAGATATCCTTCCCCTCATCTTTGCCGTTTTCTGGAGCCATTTTTCCAATTCTTGCCAAAGTGTTTTGACTTTGGGGCATTTTATTAATAGATGCTATATGGTCTCAACCTCAGTTCCACAGTAGTCACAGATATCGTCGTCTATAAATCCAGAAAAGACTTTGTGGCAAGAATCCTATGCAAAGTTTTATATTGGAAGTCTCTCAAGCTGTATAATTAGTGCAATGGAATGTTGAGGCATGGACATTTACCCAATTTATTTTCCTTTCCCTGTCTAAATAACCCTCCCATTTCTGCATTGAATTTGGCGAGCAGTACTGTTCACTGTTTAATATATCATAAAAGCATCTACCCCCCATTTCTTGCCTTACCAAGGTTTGAAAATAAATAGTTAGTATGGGGGATTCCTTCTGTATAGTGCAGAACTCTGTTTTAATTCGTTTCAGCCAGTCTTTAGGTATATTGTTAATAAGTCGATTATAGTCCAAGTAAGTACCATTTATGTTATATATTTTCTTCAATTTAGAGAAATTCAAAAAGTGTCCGGTAGTTAATCATTCTTATGTGAACAGTAATGTCTTTCAATAACTTGAATGCTCTGGCAGAACAAACACAACTGATGCCCTAGGATGATGTATCAAACTCCTGGGTATGAGTGTACAATTGGCAAACAATTCTTTCTGGGTTAGTTCCTACGGGGTGGCTGCCCAAGACTCGTCATATCTTTCTGAGTTAGTTCCTACGGGGTGGCTGCCCAAGACTCGTCATATCTTTCTGAGTTAGTTCCTACGGGGTGGATGCCCAAGACTCGTCATATCTTTCTGAGTTAGTTCCTACGGGGTGGCTGCCCAAGACTCGTCATATCTTTCTGAGTTAGTTCCTACGGGGTGGCTGCCCAAGACTCGTCATATCTTTCTGAGTTAGTTCCTACGGGGTGGCTGCCCAAGACTCGTCATATGTTTCTGAGTTAGTTCCTACGGGGTGGCTGCCCAAGACTCGTCATATCTTTCTGAGTTAGTTCCTACGGGGTGGCTGCCCAAGACTCGTCATATGTTTCTGAGTTAGTTCCTACGGGGTGTCTGCCCAAGACTCGTCATATCTTTCTGAGTTAGTTCCTACGGGGTGGCTGCCCAAGACTCGTCATATGTTTCTGAGTTAGTTCCTACGGGGTGGCTGCCCAAGACTCGTCATATCTTTCTGAGTTAGTTCCTACGGGGTGGCTGCCCAAGACTCGTCATATCTTTCTAGGTTGCTGCTGAGGATGCCCAATCAACTTCTTCTTCCCAATTTCAGGCAGGGAAATATAGCTCTGTTCATGCCTATTCATGCCTGGCCATCTGTCATGCCATTAATGATAAATGTTGTTGCATTCTAGGGAAGTCGAGTGGTAAGTATGGAGTCACCGAGGTAGTGCTAGCATGAGGAAACCGACAAATAGAACCAAGCATATGACCTTTGCAATCAGAAATTCGTGCAGTCAGTGTGACCCTGTTTATTTCACCACTCATTTCAAGGCATTGGAATGAGAAGAGGTTCAGTCCCGAGAGCCGATGAAGAAAATTACATCCATCCAAATAAATTCCCCAACATATTATTGGATCGTTCAATGCATTACACACTCTCTGCCTACCACGTAGTGACATAGTGAGACTTTTTTCTCTCTCTGGAACTGACAAAAATGACATATTGGGCATCCCCACCAGTAGCACCCAGGACCCAAAATCATGATGCAGCATGGGTATAATGAGTCATCCGGAGACACTACCACGCAGATAAATGTGAACCCTTTGCACCCAGTCTAAAAACTCTTACCCAGCAGAGTGGTACCACTTCGGCAGTGCCTGCTTCTTACAGAACAAACAGAGGAATGAAGGTCTCCCGCCTACATCTGACACACCAGACACACCAGCACGTGGATAGAAAGTCAAAGATGTCACTCTTCATCCAGCAATGTTGAACAAAGAGCCTTTACCAACATCTCGTGTTAAGTTTGGTGCTTATTACCGCACAACTGGCTTCACATGTCGAGCGAATAGACTGGTATGTGTTAAGGCCTGTGCATGGTTGATGATTGTTAAAATCGAAGAATTCGTTTCGATTTTGATGATGCTGATGGTGCTGGTGACTAATCTACACATCCTCTCTACTGGACCTCTCTACTGGACAATGCCTTATTATTGGTTCCGATGTTTTCAGATGCCATAACGTATGGTGAATAAATCCAAATTTACTATGCCTTATATATGTAATAATCTGCCCTTACGGAAAATATAACACAGAAAACAAAACCCTGGTTGCATGCTGTTCTGACATAGTTTTGAATTGCATACCCACAAGCCAACACCCCCGTTTTACAACCCACAGTGAGAGTTTTTCTTGGATACCCCACACGACACTATTCACCCAACTACCTCTTTTCATCACAGGGTCCCAAAGATGTCTGCCCAGCTAGTTGTGTCGCGCGCATGCAAACTCGCATGTTTCGGTGAAAGTTATGCTGTTTATACTCCTATGCTTCTCCGAACTACGTCTGTTGCAATCCGCGCCTTGACCCTGGCGTCCGGTTGTCTCATAGTGACGTCATCGTCTCCTGAGCGAGCTACAACTCGCATCAAGTTCTAATGGATCTACGGAATACATATTACTAATACAATTATCACAAGATTTTAATTTCCTGAACGAACAGCTTTCCGAAAATATATGCATTTAATTGGATTTGGTGAACTTAACTATTGCAATTTAATTGACCAAAGCTGAGAAGGTGCCCAAAATCTTATCGCCAGAGATTGTTATAGCTGGAACACTAGTGGTTAGAGTAGAAGCAATAGTGGTTGTTGTGGGAACACTTAGTTTATATTGGGATCAGTAGTGGGTGTAGTGGAAACAGTATTAGTTGTAGTGGGAACATTATTAGTTGTAGTGGGAACATTATTAGTTGTAGTGGGAACACTATTGGTTTATTGGGATCACTAGTGGTCGTTGTGGGAAGAGTATTAGAAGTAGTATGTGGGCCCAAGTGGAACCGTTAAAATGTGGGTCTGTTTGTTGGGGGGGGGGGGGGGTGCTTTGAAAGAGGTCGCTGAATGGCCATGAGATCGAGCACATGGCCAGGGTTGTACAGAAGAGGAGGCTATTTTCGACCATGAGTCCGTGAAAGAGCATTGGTGCGAGCATGTGATCTCGGATTGTCTACAGGATTAGGCTATTTCGACGCCGAGTAAGCGAAAGGGCATGGGGTCGAGCAGGTGGTCGGAGTTAAACCATGTGCCGCGGAGGATAAAAGGATGGACTTTTCGAGTCTCGCCTCCAGTTTCTAGACGTATACGTTGGAAGACAAGAAGGACCCCTTTGATCAGAGCGCTGTCGAACGCAGTACAGCAGAAATGAAATGAACATGACCGACGAAATTAAGTATTGTTATGTATTACATTATCTCGGTATGCGGTAAAAACCCATCGGTATTTTTTTACATGTGCTACATGTAAGAATACGAGAAAAGAAGGTTTCCCCACTGACCAACTGTCTCGTAACAATCAGTGGATAACGCAACACGTGTTATGCCATGAAACCGCACACACGAGTATATTCATAAATCCCTCCCTTCCCACTGAAACAGTTGAATATAGGCTTTTAAGGTACCTGTTGGCTCCACGAATTGCGCAGTTCAACGCACTGCAAATTTCCTCTAATTTTGTAATGGTATCACCCGCCGAGAGGAGTTTATTCCGTAATATCTCTTAGTTTGTTTCCTGATCACCTGACGGTTTGACATATATGAACGTGCTGGTGACATATAGTTATGTTACTTTGTCTGTTATTGGCGATCCTGTCATCACTATATATTTGGTGACGCGTATAGCATTTCGACTGTCTTGCAATTAGATGTAGTGTATATGGCTTCATTGATTATTTTGCCCCTAATACCTGGATGGGAAAGACGATGAATTTGTGGTATGTACTGACGTCGCAGAACACCTGGGTTCAAGATAAGACTTATTTTCTCCTAGCCGGCTCGGACCACACAAAATGATGTTATCCACTGGTATCGCTTTAAGAAAAGCCGAAAAAACCCCAACCATCTGGCGACCATTACGGAATCTTGTCAGACGAAATCCTCTATTTGAAGAGTCAGCAATTAGGACAGATACGGGGTCGCATTAGTACAAAATGAGCTCATATCACCTGTGATATGCCACTTCTGACTAAAAAGCACTTTATCTCCCCTATCCCTGAGAGACATGTCAGGTAAAGATATATTCATTTTTTTTTTCAGATACTCGACGATTATACAAAAGACGTTTTTGATCGATTTATTTATTTCTCAGGCCATGGAGATGGCATATGAGCAGTATGATATACAAAAATACATTCATACATGACGAGACGACAGTGTATGTGACGTTAACATAAAAATAACAGGTACCGGTATACAAATACTAGTATCAGATAACATAGATATGTACCCTCTCCGGGGGACAGTTTAATCTAAGTATCCGTTCTGTTCTGTGTGGACATATCGATGATAACTAGAACGAATTTGGCTAATTTTTTGGTTAATAAAGTCAGACTTTACTTTGGAAGTGATGGCGTAACTTATATGCACTAGGTTTCAATGACATCAGTAGTATGAAAAGACGAAAGCCTCTATAATGTGTGGCGCACGGTTGAAGGGAGGCGGGTTAAAGCGCCTATCCGGGAATTTCACGAAATGGCATCGTTGGAGCCGGGCATTCGCAACAGAGCCGAGTGCGCGTGGAGTAGTATTGAAAGCGCAAATCGGGTCGTATAGGAAGGTGTGGTGCGGGGGAAAGCGAGAACTAATGGAGTGAGAGACATGGGGTTTTTGTCCCCGACGCCCGAAGGGCTAAATGGGGACTATAGAATTGGGGCCCGTCCGTGCGTCGTGCCGTCCGTGCGTCGGTCCGTGCGTCTGTTTTTGTTTCCGGACAATAACTTCTAAAAACCTAAACAGATTTTGTTCAAATTGGTATGCGGGTACCTCACCTTAAGATCTCGCTTGGGTTGTTTTTCACGCCAATCCGCCTACAGGTGGAGCCACCTGGGGGCCAAGTTAAAATTTCGTTTTCGAACAATAACTTTTGAAAAACTGAACGGATTCTATTCAAATTTGGTATGTGAGTAACTCGCCTCAAGATCTCGCTTTGGATTGTTTTTCGATCGATCCGCCTATAGGTGGCGCCACCTGAGAGCCAAGTTAGAATTGTGTTTCCGGTCAATAACTTTTGAAAAACTAAATGGATTCTTTGGAAATGTGATATGTTGGTACCTCGCCTCAAGATCTCCCTTGGGATTGTTACTCACGCCGATCCACGCATGCGTGATGCCGCCTCTGGGCCAAGTTTTCATTTCCCGACAATAACTTCTGAAAACCTGAGCGCATTAGGACAGATTCGGTAATTGTGTGTACCTTGTGACTGGACCTCTCTTGGGATTGCTCTCTATGCCGTGTACTGAATATTACGGTTCCAAGCTGAATCAATTGTTTCAACGTCGGAGGACTTCAACTGCTCGGGTTTTCATCACCAATAGAGAGTCCCGGAGCCGGGCGTTCGCTTTAGAGTAGTACAGGATAATCGCGCGTGCCTTAACGGCCGTCGTTTCACCTTAACGCCCTATCTTAACGCCTCAACGCCCTTCTCAAACGCCTGAGCGCCCTATCTTAACGTCTTAACGCCAGTCGTTCTGCCTTAACGCCCTACCTTAACGCCTTAGCGCATCGTCAGCCATCAAATCCCACATATGCTTTGACCAATGGAGTTCCGTGGGCTCGGAGCGAGGGAACGAGGAAGGGATGAATGATTGGATGGAGGGAGAGAGGGCGTAGAATATAATTGATTACACCATCACACTTCTAACCCCCGTCAAGTCGCTGTAAACTCGCTGTATTGATGATCGTTCTATCATGAAGTAGTTATTGCCACATGATATAAGTAAAAGAAAATACATGTATAACATGTTTTGTTTGTTATTGTCTTATCTACCCTCGCCCGTCTGTCTCTACACAACATGCCTTACTCTTTGATACGAATTAAAAATCGAATAAGCGCACCCACATTGTGTAATCATGAGGGAGTATCCGAGATTTTGTAATAACTTTGGCTACTGCACGTTAAGCGCAAGTTAATCGGTATTGAACTATGTTTACGCTTTCGCCCGTTGTAATATCTCAGACAAGACAGAACTCACATTGAACCGTGTTTCAGCTCGATTAATCTCCTAGGCCCTTTGTATACGTGACAAAGACATGTACAAGGTATCTGACAGTTCTATGTATCACAAGCGCTTTGAATAGGTTAACCAGAAGACTATGCTGTGAAGTCATGTGGCTCTGTCAGTATGTCGGCACCTCTTCCCACTTCCCTTATATGCGTTGTAAGTTATGAACGACACGTGTGATCTGATTCAAGAGGTTTTTTTGCATACATTATGGTATAAGAACGTTTGTAATCCAATAGAGTCAGCCTGTATCTATCCTCCGAGCATAGGGTCAATGGTCAAAGCATGTGTGTGATTTGATAACTGGCAATGCGTTAAGGCGTTAAGGTGCAACGACGGGCGTTAAGGTGTTAAGATAGGGCGTTAAGAGGTTAAGATGGGACGTTAAGGCATTAAGATAGGGTGTTAAGGCGTATCGACGGGCGTTGAGGCGTTAAGATAGGAAGTTAAGGCGTTAAGATAGGGCGTTAAGGTGTTGACGGACGTCAATGAATTCCAGGAAAGCAAGCGTATCCTGAAGACGTGTACAGTCGACGTTCAACCGTCAACATGGGTTATGTATGTTCTGAGTGCGAACACGCGTTCAGCAGACAATATGATATGGTATGACATGAGAAGAATATACACGGGTATGAAGATACCGAGGCGCAAGAAGCCAATGCCGAAGGCGACGATGAAGTCTCTGGTGTAGACTGAGAGTTAGACCGTTGATACTGATACTGAGAACTCTGACACTGGCGATGGCAGTGACAGCTCGTTACAGAAGGAGAGTTCCTCTTCTGACGGGGACAGCATTAGCTCGTCGCAGAAAAGCGAAGGCTTGGATCATCCAGACATGGACGGTAGGGAATCGTCGTTTTGGGAGCCAACAGATGCCTTAAAAGCCTAAATGAAACTGTTTCAGTGAGAAGAGAGGCGCTATGAATAAATTTGTGTGTGCGGTTTCATGACATAACACGTATTGCAGTATCTACTGATTTTTACGAGACAGTTGATCAGTGGAGAAACCACTCGTATTTTTTACGAGTTTTTTTTTACATTTTCTTTTCTCGCATTTTGACATGTAGTACAAAATTTGAAGAAAAAAATCGATGGATTTTTACCGCATACCCCTATAATGTAATACATAATAACACTTACCTTCGTCGGACATGTTGATTTCATCCATGCTGTACTGCGTTCGACAGCGCGCTGATCGAAGGGATCCTTCTTCTCTTCCACCGTATTCGTCTAGAATTAGGGGCGAGACTCGAAAAAGGCCACGCCTTAATCCTCCACGGTACGTGATTTATCTCCGAAAATAGCCTCCTCCTCTGTACAACCCTGGCCTCCTCCTCTGTACAACCCTGGCCTCCTCCTCTGTACAACCCTGGCCTCCTCCTCTGTACAACCCTGGCCTCCTCCTCTGTACAACCCTGGCCTCCTCCTCTGTACAACCCTGGCCTCCTCCTCTGTACAACCCTGGCCTCCTCCTCTGTACAACCCTGGCCACCTGCTCTGTACAACCCTGGCCTCCTCCTCTGTACAACCCTGGCTCATCTGCTCTGTACATCCCTGGCCTCCTCCTCTGTACAACGCTGGCCAACTGCTCTGTACAACCCTGGCCTCCTCCTCTGTACAACCCTGGCCTCCTCCTCTGTACAACCCTGGCCTCCTCCTCTGTACAACCCTGGCCTCCTCCTCTGTACAACCCTGGCCTCCTCCTGGCCTCCTCCTCTGTACAACCCTGGCCTCCTCCTCTGTACAACCCTGGCCTCCTCCTCTGTACAACCCTGGCCTCCTCCTCTGTACAACCCTGGCCACCTGCTCTGTACAACCCTGGCCTCCTCCTCTGTACAACCCTGGCCATCTGCTCTGTACATCCCTGGCCTCCTCCTCTGTACAACGCTGGCCAACTGCTCTGTACAACCCTGGCCTCCTCCTCTGTACAACCCTGGCCTCCTCCTCTGTACAACCCTGGCCTCCTCCTCTGTACAACCCTGGGCTCCTCCTCTGTACAACCCTGGCCTCCTCCTCTGTACAACCCTGGCCTCCTCCTCTGTACAACCCTGGCCTCCTCCTCTGTACAACCCTGGCCACCTGCTCGATCCCTTGACCCTTCTTCGTCCCCTTCCGAAGTCCCCTCCCCGCTTCCAAACAGA
>JAVTVY010052870.1:0-27076 GCA_036873755.1 Hanleya hanleyi | reverse complement strand
ACTTCGAAAGGCCGCCGTTATCTGTGTGATTTTATGATTTTGATGTTTGACTGTGATCTTTAGAAATACATAGTTTTTCCTATTTCCCAAAATTTGATCATGCGTATAGGTTGTGTTATGTGTAATGCTTTAGTTATCTTTGACAGTCTTAACAGGATGAAATGTACGAAGTACAATAATTTAATAATTTATTCCATTAATTAATTTGATGCTTCAGAGAAAATTTTAATAAAAACCAGAGTATCTGATGTCCCCCGACGTTAGTACTACTGATTTGGTTTGAAACCTTAACATTCGGTATCCAGCATGGAAAGCAATCTCGAGTGATATTCTGTGGCAAGTTATCCACATACCAAAGGAGGTGTTCGCTTTAGATGGATATTTTTCCCTTCAGCGACGCTCTCTGCTGCTCTATTGTCTCGCTCTGAGCAGGCCGGTATATTGTGACGTAATGCCCAGTATTCCCCAACTCTTCATCAGCCCGACGAGGCCAGTCTAATGGGAAGTTTTGGTTCATATTCTCATACAGTTACCATATATATTTTCATGAACGATTCAACTATTTACGAACAATAGTCAGTTATATTAATATATACACGTACTCAAAAACTGACAACTCTCTGTCAAAAGTTCTGCGAACAACAAATACGGAAGTAACTGCAAAAAAAACATATTGGCACAAGCATGATCAATTGGGAAAGCATGCGTCACCACTTGTTGAGGATCATTTCCTCAATAAAAAGAGAATATTTTTAAGTTGCAAAACGGGACACCTACATCAACGGAAAAATGGGAAATGTATATAACCATATTGTAGTGACGAAACATTGAAGAACAGCTGTAACTGCTGTGAATCAGGAATTTTCCATTTTTAGTCAAGCAGGCCTTCATATTGGAAATCTTTTACATTATAACTTTTCCGTTCATAGTTGCAATTTTTATCTTCCCGTTGCCCTGAGACGAAATACTCTTGTGTGGAAGTTAAATATATGTTTAACAATTATTTTTTGCTCTATTGGATCGTCACAATATTCAACTATTGATCAACTGCATGGTGTGGCTGTGTGTGCGTGTAACTCTATAGTCACGAATTATAATAACATAAGCGATTAATTGCGATAGCGGTTCGTTGTCTTTATTTCACGTCACTATTGCACTTTAAAATCCAAAATCAAGATGCGAAAACAAAAAAATTTATGACTTGGAGTTTCGAACCCAAAAGTTGACGTTTCTTTGATTTTTAGTCCAACGCTCTAACCATTCGACCACGAAGCAGTTACAATTTTTGTTTGCAGTAATCATGTTCGGAATGGCGGTGAACTTCACCCCTACAGAGCATTCCAATCGTTATCATATATTTCTATATTAAGAAAATATGACACCTTTAACCAAAACGATTTTTCAGTATCATTTAAGATCAAACCCACCGAATATGGATATCTAAGACTCGTTTTGGTTAAAGGTGTCATATTTTGCATATGAAGGGAATTCCCTCTAGGGATAATACCAAAAATTGCAAAAACAACAAATGCCTATTTTCTAAAACTCGTAATATTTTTTTGATAAATGTCTTGTCGGTGAAAAGTCAGAATACAAAAATTCAGTATTTTCTCTCTCAAGCTAATAACTTTTGAAGTAAACACGAGGAAATTATATTTTTGGTTTATAAACGCAACACACCAAGGAAGAAAATACAGTCAAACCGAACACCTCCATTGCAAAGAATCCGTTCAGGTTTTTGAAAGTTACCGTCAAGAAGTAACTATTTTTTTACTTGTCTTCCTGGTACTTCAGCTTGTCACCCCTACTGAAACTTTTTTTATCACCATACTGTCATGTATTCCAACTAGTTTCTCCATTTTTTCAGGCATTGTAGAATTTGAACACGTCTCTCGATCGGGAGACGTTGATGACATTGACAGATTTATCTCCTTCCTCTAGCTCTGCATTGCCAAGATCAATGTCCTCACTTCATGATGTTGATCATCATCCCAACGCATGGCACTATCATACGTAGAAACTTCTGCTCATAGCCATGCAGTAATTGGTGATATCTGAGTATATTAGGGCATTTCCCAATTGGTCACATCCGATTGGTCCCGTGACATCCGACAACGGCGCAATCACATTCATAAAACGAAGACACACCTCCAGAAAGCCATCGACTGAAATGATCCCTTGGTGGGCCTCGAAATAACCCCTATCACAAAATAAAAAGCATATTATTTTCGTGTGAACTGTCGCCGATTTTATTTTTTTGAAATAGGTAAGGTCGTTTGTAATATGATTTTTCTTAAGAAAAACAAAGAAGCATGCTCCATTAGAGTGAGAACTAAAATAGCCGATTCGCACAACTTCGTTTTTGTCTCGCATAGAATCCCCCGGTCTTGCGCCTCTGCACTCAAGTGAGACTGAAATTTCTGAGATGCCCAGTTCAAAATATTTAAATACAGATAATTTCTTTGGCTCGTTTAAATGCGGCGGGCATGTGACTTGATGCTTCAGGAACAACTTTCGAACAGGATTATGTCCCTCCAGAAATATGTCCTTTGCGGCTGATAGGTGGCACCGTATGGAATACATGCCGAATCATAGCGATAAGCTAAGGGCAGTGTTAAGTGAAACGTGAAATGCCCTTAGCAAGCTAAGATGGATGTCGACTCGGTGGGCTCATTTCTCTCACCAGACTGTTCCACTATTAGGGAGTTCAGTGTAACATGTTAACAAAAGGTTCAATTATGAGATTAAATTTGTTGGAACGATATTTTCTTAAATATCATAACAGCAGGGGGGTTTTAGCCACTTTTTCATCTAGGCAACCCAGAATAAAAACTTGAATTTGAAGAATTGAATTTTTGAGAAATTTTGAAATTGAGTTTTGTCCCAAATAATTCAGTTTTTTTATCGATGGGAAAATGCGCGCGAAACACGCGCAAACAAATGTGTTATAGTGGATAAATATTGAATTCTTCAAGAGATAAGTCGAGTTCCTAAATGAAAATGTCGTGACAAATATATATAATCAAGCAATATAATTGTTGTTGTTGTTGTTGTTGCCTTTACTAGGTCAACTCGCGATTGCTACGTTAGCGTGTCTGGACGCGGATATTCTCTAATGGACGACGGCTGGATTATGAATGACGGACTAGACGCTTGTAACGCAACGTTCATGTTCATGTTCATGTGTTAGCTGCCCGTGTTGGCAAGCACGATTTTCTTCCGATTAAAATACTCAGTGACAAAGTTTTATTCAGCTTTTATTCTCCGCAATAAAACATATGAATCACTCCGCTTGTTCTGGTTTAGATATCGCCAGGCATGAACAGTCGATAGAAATATAGGCTGAAGGCGCCAGATCGTGCCAGTCAATCTAGTGCAGTTCTTCTTATTATCCATTAGTTTTGCCTTTCTTTATTCGCTAACCACAGCGCCCTCAACGAGCAGATCAATTACATAAAGGGAGATCACTTCCAAGCAGCTCTCGTAAAAGTCTCGCAAGAACTTATTTTGCAGTATGCGCAAAGACATTTCCGCGCAGATTTTCTCTTTGGATTTTGGATTTTGAACTTCCGGTTAAGAATTTTAGACGAACAATTTGGGCTTGAAAGACAGACTTCCGTTTATCTGAGACAGCCCAAATTGTTACGAATTTTTAGTTTAATATCTTCTCCACATTTGGCCCTGTGACGGTAAGTCTCAACCCTGCTTTGTTTTTTCGCAATCTTGCGGACAAAGCGATCTGGGCCCCCATGAGACCAAGCTGATGCAATAAGGCTACGCGCATAACGGCAGCTTTAAAAATTGAAATTTGACCGTCAATTTTCAATTTTCGTTTTTTGTTTCTGTGATCTCAAAATCAAAAATTGAAATTTGACCGTCAATTTTCAATTTTCGTTTTTTGTTTTTGTGATCTTAAAATCAAAAATTGAAATTTGATTGTTAATTTTCAATTTTTGATTCTGGGATTACAAAAACAAAAAACGAAAATTGATATTTGACAGTCAATTTTCAATTTTCGTTTTTCGTTTTGCTTGACGCAAAAATGAAAATCAAATATTGAAAATTGCCTAGACTTGTCCGTTTTTCGTTTTTTGATTTTAACTTTGACGTATCAATGTTAAGTTCGCACGTGGACGGGTTATGATGTCACTTCCGGTATGACGAGTAGAATAGAAAACGCAAATCGTGTCGTATAAGAGGTGTGGAGCGTGAGAGGCATGTGACCCACCAGGCCATCCTCGGGAGACAGTGTATCGATCGATTTGTTAGGGTATCTATACACTGCCTTGGTTAGTTGCCCACGGTAGTTCTGGATAAAAATAGATCAAGGAGAGTAGTATACAGACGGCATATTGACTCTCATTGACCTGGCGTAAGAATCTGGCGTAGAGGTCAAATGCATTATAGTACCGGCAAAAACCGGCAAAGGTGTGCGCCGTCTCAAAAAGGACGCCGTCTCATGTGGAGGTCATGTGGAGGTCACGTGATGGTCAAGTGCATGAGGCATGTATTCCTCTGCAGTTATGTGGTCTGGCGGTGATGCGGTCTGCCTCCGCGGACAGAAAGTAGTCCCAAATACGTGGGTTTTCGTGAGAATGTTCGGCAATCTTCAGGGCCGGGAGGGGCCCGTAGTAGACTGATTGGATCGAGTGAGGTGTCAAAGTGAAGCGCTCCTCCAGGACCATCCAGTCATGGGTGGGTGCATGTAAAATTAGGATTTGTCCTGAAAATATAAAAAGCGGAACACGGACTTTATTCCTACACTAGGGGAAACCCCTATCAACCCTATCCCAAAGGGCTAATATCGGTCCCTGGCTTATCGGGGCCTGCTGAGAGAGTGGGGGAGTGGGTGTATGTAAAATGAGGATTTGTCCCGAAAATATAAAGGCGGAATACGGACTTTACCGCTACAATAGGGGAAAACCGCTATCAGCACTATCCTCAAGGGCGAATATAGGTCCCCCGGGCTTATCGGGGCCTGCTGAGAGAGGTAGGGTGGGGGAGTGGGTGCATGTAAATTGAGGATTTGTCCCGAAATTTAAAAAGCCGAACACGGATTTACCCCTACAATAGGAGAAATCTCCTATCAACCCTATCCCAAGGTATAGTCACAGGATATTCATTCACATTGACCTTTGACCTCTTGGGGTCAATGGGCGTCAATATACTCTTTAAGTACACAAAAGTCAATGAGTGCAAGCGTACTACTCTGTATCTGGGGTTAGGATGCGTAGGTGTATGGCGTCACTTCCGGTAGGCGTGAATCGGGCGTGACCCTGGGGAACATGTTTAGACCTGTCTGACCTACATCCGGGTACTTTCCTGGGAGTGAGTGAGTGAGTGAGTGATTGAGTGAATGAGTGTGAGTGAGTGAGTGAGTGAGTGAGTGAGGCGTGCCCAACGCCCGTCTTAACGCATGGGCGCACTAACGATGGTGAGTGAGGGAGTGAGTGAGTGAGTGAATGAGTGAGTGGGATCCGGCTGGACTAATGTATTGTCCGTTTTCATCATTTTGCGCATGCGCAGTCTGGTTGTAGTATAGAAAGCAGGCATTTTGTGGATTCGTGGAGGTTTGTTGAGTGATTGAGGGACCATACCTGGTCAAATGGACCGTGTGGGGTATCAGTTTTACATCCAGGTCCTCATCTTACATTTAGGAGTAGTATAGAACGCCACAATTTTGGGGCCACGAGCTCCGAGCTTCGAGCTCCCGCCTGCCTCATCCCCGAGCTCCGAGCTCCCGACTACTCCATCTCCGAGCTCCGAGCTCCCGTCGTTACGCCTTAACACCTGTCGTTACGCCTTAACGCCCTAGCATAACGCCGTGACGCCGTGATATACACAGATGAAAGAAAAACAACAACAACAAGGATGAGAGATGAGTGAACAACAACAACAACATGTTTTTTTTCATATGGTTTATTCTCACCTCCAGAATATCATACCCACGCCGGGGGAGCTGCGTTGGGTATGTTTACAATTCAAGAAGACTCTTGTCCAATCAGAGGCCGCCATTTGGCGTTGTATCAGTCATATTCGTTCTTGCCCGTTACTGCGTTAGATGTATTCTCGGCTGCTCTTGTCCAATCAGAAGTCGACGGGTGTTGACGGGCGTTGAGATGGGCGGTAAGGCGTAGCGACGGGCGTTGACGGGCGTCACTGCATTTCGATGTATTGGTGGCAATTCCATGAAAATCAGGACTTCTGAGCTAGTTCACCAGGGCGTTGAAGCGTTAAGCTAAGCGTTGACGGGCGTTACTGTGTATAAAAGCAAGTGTATTGCCAAAACACGCACAGTGGACGTTCAACCGTCAATATGGCTTATACTTGATCTGGGTGCCAACGCACGTTCACCAGACGTTACGATATGGTGCGATACGAGAAAAATCTACATGGGGTTGAAGACACCGAGGCACAAGAAGCCGATACAGAGAGTGATGAGAGTCTATCTACTGATACGGAGAGCTTGACCTCAGATAGTCAGCCTACATCCCAGGAAAGTGAGATTGCTGAGAGTCAATATACTGATACGGAGAGCTTGACCTCAGATAGTCAGATTACATATCAGGAAAGTGAGGCAGAACCTACCTTCTGGGATCGTATTGTGACAGCAGCTGTCAATACTCATGCTGCAGCGATCGAGGACGCCGGAGAGGATAACTTACTACAGGCGTACACCTAAATGCGCCCCTGCATCAGGAAAACAGCCATGGCGATCTGTGAACGGTATACCTTACTACCGCTTGAAATGAAAGACGATCCCACGCACAGGTCCATCATGAAGACCAAGCGTCACAAGGAAGATGATATGTGGCTACCACACACTGAGGCCCTGGAAAATGTGATCAGGATGCACAAACAACTCTTTCTGGACATGCTGCCTGACGACGATTAGGTCTCATCGAGCAAAGGTGAAAGTTTCTGAAACGGCGAATTCTGATTGGACAAGAGTAGCCGAGAATACATATAACGCAGTTACGGGCAAGAACGAATATGACTGATACAGCGCCAAATGGCGGCCTCTGATTGGACAAGAGTCTTCTTGAATTGCAAACATACCCAACACAGCTCCCCCGGCGTGGGTATGATGTACTGGAGGGGGGAATAAACCATATGAAAAAAGCAAGTTGTTGTTGTTATTCTCTCATCTCTCGTCCTTCTTGTTTTTGTTTTTCTTTCATATGTGTATATCATGACGTCAAGGCGTTATGCTAGGGTGCTAAGGCGTAACGACAGGCGTTAAGGCGTAACGACGGGAGCTCGGAGCTCGGGGATGAGGCAGGCGGGAACTCGGAGCTCGGAGCCCCAAAATTGTTGCTTTCTATACTACTCCTAAATGTAAGATGAGGACCCGGATGTGAAAGTGATACCCCACACGGTCCATTCGACCAGGTATGATCCCTCAATCACTCAACAAACCACCACGAATCCCCAAGATGCCTGCTTTCTATACTACGACCAGACTGCGCATGCGCAAAATGATGAAAACGGACGATACATTAGTCCAGTCGGATCCCACCTACTCACTCACTAACCATCGTTAGTGCGTCCATGCGATAAGACGGGCGTTGGGCACGCCTCACTCACTCACTCAATCACACTCACACTCACTCACACACTCTCTCACAGGAAAGTACCCGGATGTAGTTCAGACAGGTATAAACATGTTCCCCAGGGTCACGCCCGATTCACGCCTACCGGAAGTGACGTCATGCACCTACGCATCCTAACCCCAGATACAGAGTAGTACCTTTGTGCACTTAAAGAGCATATTGACGCTCATTGACCCCAATAGGTCAAAGCTCAATGTGAATGAATATCCTGTGACTATACTTTGGGATAGGGTTGATAGGAGTTTTCCCCTATGGTGGGCCTCCACAGTTTCGTAGTAATGGCCCCTAATTTCATAATACGATAGACTGCCCGTGTTCTGCTGCATCATAATTCTTCTTGTCTTCTTAATAGCTTATATCTATAATACCATCCTATTCAGCATTATCAACGCTTCAAACGAGCACGAGCAGATCGATGGCTGGCTTCGTCTACACGGTGATCGGGATCATGGAGTAAATGTTGTCCTGCCTCAGTTATGCCCCTTGGGTGTACCTAAAAATCCGTACTCATTTACGGGAAGAAAATCTGACAAAAAATGGGCAGGTTGACCCCCACTTTTTTTGCCTTTTTAAGTTGAGACCGGGCCTGGAAACGTGAGTAAGAAGTTTAATTGAAATCGCTCTTACAGATTTTTCTGGAAATTGAGCCAAATTTGGCCATTTTTCGACATTTTAAGGGGGTTTCTAGGAAAAATGAAGAAAGCTTGGAGGGGAATGTTTGAGATTCATTTTTATATATCATAGCAGTGCTACATCTTAAAATAATAGCTTAATCTTGCTCTTTCAGAAAATATATACACATAAGTGACTTGGGTTGAAGAGTTTACGACAACTGGTGGCCGAAAAACGGACCAATGGTCTAATCCTTGCTCAATGGAAGAATCCCTGGAGTGCACCCTTTTGTAGGGGTAAAGTCCGTGTTCCGCTTTTTATATTTTCATGACAAATCCTCAATTTACATGCACCCACTCACCCACCCTACCTCTCTCAGCAGGCCCCGATAAGCCCGGGGGACCGATATTCGCCCTTTGGGATAGGGTTGATAGAGGTTTTCCCCTATTGTAGGGGTAACGTCCGTATTCCGCCTTTTATATCTTCGGGACAATCCTCATTTTACATACACCCACTCCCCAACTCTCCCAGCAGGCCCCGATAAGCCAGGGACCGATATTAGCCATTTGAGTTAGGGTTGATAGGGGTTTTCCCCTAGTGTAGGGGTAAAGTCCGTGTTCCGCTTTTATATCTTTTCTGGAGAAACTTTTACATGCACCCACCCATGCACACAGAACTCGATAAGCCCGGGGACCGATATTCGCCCTTTGGGATAGGGCTGATAGGGGTTTTCCTCTATTGTAGGGGTAACGTCCGTATTCCGCCTCTTATATTTTCGGGACAAATCCTCATTTTACATAATCCCACTCCCCAACTCTCTCAGCAGGCCCCGATAAGCCAGGGACCGATATTAGCCATTTGAGTTAGGGTTGATAGGGGTTTTTGCCTAGTGTAGGGGTAAAGTCCGTGTTCCGCTTTTTACGGGGCTATGTAGGCCCGTAGGGACAAATGGTCCTGTATTGTAGTCATGAAAAATTTGAGCAAATTTGGTACGGTTGCCAGGGTGACTGGTTGTTTATTTAACTGCTTTAGGCTTTGAGAGGAAGAGCAGAAGAAAAAAGTCCTCAAGTTATTCAGCTACTGCAGATAGTTTGGTCAACTATTTTGGCTAGATTTTGTTTCACCTGGTCTATATTAGTGAAGTTAAATATTTTCTGCTATTCTTATATATGTTCATATGTCATTTTCACAGAGATTTCCTGCTTTAGAGCATGAATACAAAATGGATACTATTCAGAGGTTGACTTAGAGTGTTTTGCTGAAAGCATGTCATGAATTGCTGGTTGATAAAAACGTAGCCCAGGAATGGCTGTAGTCTCGAATGGCTCTGTAATCGACTCACAGCCAAGGTTCCTCCTATACACAATTCATCCCACACATTGAACAAGGAATGACGTTGTCCAATATCCTAACTGCACACGAAATAAAACGGCAGCGAATAGTAATAAACTATACCTCATTTTCCTCTACATTGGTCCTTCTCGCCGCCTGCCAACTCTCAACACTTAATAATTCCTCGTTCTTGAGATATCATCTTTTAATCACGCCTTCACGGAGTTTTCTGACATATTTTAGTCTCGTATTTTGAATGTCTCCGTTAGCCACGCCCACGTACACGCGCATTCGTTGGACCGTCATCAAACTGACCTGAATAATCACGCATGCGCCACGGCTTTTTTTCAAAGACACCGCCATCTCCGGCAAAGTCCGTGCAAGGGAAATTTACCCGCTGACAGTTGAATGGAGGTCAGCTGAATATTCAAATCCCCGAGAATCTTGAACAATTGATGATAACTGAAGAATGAGGGAATACCGAGAGTTCTAACTTGGGGGGAAGTGACAAAAGACTACAAGGAGAATAAGGAGGCACATTTTATTATCACCAGCTACTGTGTTCTTGTATGTGCAGCCGTTAAATCTTCCGAAACACAGGCGTTTCGGAGGCCAAAACTTCGTGGTACGAAATGTGACTGGAAGGAACTACAGCTGTGTAGGGAAGAACAGCCACGCCCACCTACACAGCAAAGGTTCTATAGCTAATAAAAACGTTATTAGAACACTTAACATATACAAAAGAAAATAGTTCAAGGCAGACTTATCATATGTTTGCCATGTTGGCAAGAAATTCTAATTTTCTAGGCTTCCATTCTTGCAGAAATTGTATACACGGGATGTAAATTGAAAGGCTGACAAACAAATATCCCCTCCACCAGACCCTCTATACTATTTAGAACTTATCAACATGCATGACACATGCATGACCTAGGTCAATGGCTTGATTCACTTCGCTGATAGGGTCAATTGATAGGGTCAAAGTCCAAGTCATTATGTTTAGATAGCAGTAAGCTACATATACAAGTCTGCATACAACCATTGTAAGAATTTATAACCTTCCAGGGGTATGCTGGCAGGTGGAGGTACATGTCAATAATATGATTCCATGAGAGGATAGATCCAGTCCATCTAATCATGAGGATTTTACATTGTATCTCAATATTCATCTTTTGTCATTTACTGGATATGCTTTCTGTAACCTGAAAAAAGTAAAACTATTTTACAAATATTGGTAACATGCATTGATAACATTATTTATCATTTTATCAGGTTGGTTTCATAATAAATGTCTGTCTCATCAGTCACAAGTTATTTTTTTAAATATATATATGTGTCCACACACTAATGCACCATAGATCTTTATTGAGAGAAATATGTGAGACCACAAATTGTATGGCTCTTCGCCATGGAACTGAACATCAAAGAGTTAGTGGAATTACTCCAACAGCCTATTTTACATTTAAATAGCCCCGTTTCAGTGCCTAAGGCTCTAGTTATATTTTCGGGACAAATCCTAATTTCACATGCACCCACCCATGACTGGATGGTCCTGGAGGAGCGCTTCACTTTGACACCTCACTCGATCCAATCAGTCCACTACGGGCCCTTCCCGCTCGTGAAGATTGCCGAACATTCCCACGAAAATCCACGTATTTGGGACTACTTTCTGTCCGCGAAGGCAGACCGCATCACCGCCAGACCGCATCACTGCGGAGGAATACATGTCCCATGCACTTGACCATCACGTGACCTCCACATGACCTCCACATGAGACGGCGTCCTTTTTGAGACGGCGCACACCTTTGCCGGTTTTTGCCGGTACTATAATGCACTTGACCTCTGCGCCAGATTCTTACGCCAGGTCAATGAGAGTCAATATGCCGTTTGTATACTACTCTCCTTGATCTATTTTTATCCAGAACTACCGTGGGCAACTAACCAAGGCAGTGTATAGATATCCTAACAAATCGATCGATACACTGTCTCCCGAGGATGGCCTGGTGGGTCACATGCCTCTCACGCTCCACACCTCTTATACGACACGATTTGCATTTTCTATTCTACTCGTCGTAACGGAAGTTACATCATAACCCTTCCACGTGCGAACTTAGCATTGATAAGTCGAAGTTAAAATCAAAAAAACGAAAAATGGACAAGTCGAGGCAATTTTCAATATTTGATTTTCATTTTTGCGTGAAGCAAAATTCTTTATTATTCTTTGATTTATCCATATATATCTTATTGCAATGTGGTATGGTCTAATACTTAGCCGAGTCATCTTCATACATTTGTTTTACTGCAGAAGAGGGTCGTTAGAATTATTTCACTGAGCTCTAGACTTGAGCACACTGCGCCTTTGTTCGCCTCCTACAAGATCCTGTGATCTCGTATTTCTATATGACATAAACTCATTTTGGAAAGCTGGAATACGGGAGCGATGTTGAGCTATCCATCTTTCTACTTTCAATTTTGCGAGATGGAAAGCTCGAACACGGGAGCGATGTAGAGCTTTCCATCTTTCTACTTTCAATTTTGCAAGATGAAAAGCTGAATTGTCAAGTGTTACACGGACCAAATAACCCTCGTTGTCATTCAAACATGCGCAAATCCAGGTCAGTGACGTCCATCGCCCCTTCGCTCCATCGCCCCTTCGCTCCATCGCCCCTTCGCTCCATCGCCCCTTCGCTCCATCGCCCCTTCGCCCCATCGCCCCTTCGCCCCATCGCCCCTTCGCTCCATCGCCCCTTCGCTCCATCGCTCCATCGCCCCTTCGCGCCTTCGCTCCATCGCGCCTTCGCCCCTTCGCCCCTTCGCCTTCCGGTTTCGCATTCAGACATGCGCAAATCCAAGTCTAGTGACGTATTACATCGCCCCTTCGCTCCATCGCCCCTTCGCTCCATCGCGCCTTCGCTCCATCGCCCCTTCGCTCCATCGCTCCATCGCTCCATCGCATAGCCCCTTCGCCCCTTCGCATAGCCCCTTCGCCCCTTCGCATAGCCCCTTCGTCCCTTCGCATAGCCCCTTCGCCCCTTCGCATAGCCCCTTCGCCCCTTCGCATAGCCGCTATTTTTGCATCGCATCGCGCCTTCGCCCCTTCGCATCGCGCCTTCGCCCCTTCGCATAGCCCCTTCGCCCCTTCGCATAGCCGCTTCGCATCGCTATTTTTGCATCGCATCGCGCCTTCGCCCCTTCGCATAGCCCCTTCGCCCCTTCGCATAGCCCCTTCGCCCCTTCGCCCCTTTGCATGCCACAAAATAAACGCATGCAGCGATGGACCCTATCGGCCATCATAAATTACCAATAGTTGAAAAACCCGTTCCATGTTATAATAATGGGGGAGAGATTATGAGAACGAACCGAAGCTCGGACGGTGGCCCACATGCTGTGCATCTGTCGCCACCACCGGGGCAAGGCGGCATTGTGTCGTGCCTGTAAATCACAAACTTGAATACTCACATCTCCTTGCTGCATGCCGCCTCTGGTACCAACTACACCTGATAGAATGAACCTGAATGCGGGACTTGCACAATACACGGTTCAGGCCTCGGCCGCTAGGATCGCCTTTGTATTTATTTCCGTTTTATCCCACTTCTATCGTCTGCTAGGCACAGCTGAGTAGGCTGGCCGATCGTTTCGCTTGGACGCGTAGTGGGCGATAACTCTCCGTAATAACCACCGCCCAACCGCCAGGATCGCGGCGAACGATATTTCCAGTTTATCGAGAAAAAGCAGCCAACATGGAAACAGATCTGAAAATAGCAGCTACTGCGTGTTTGTTCAAGGTATGTGGTTGATTTATATGATTTTAAGTTCAATACTTGATATAATCGACAGAAACCTGTCGTAGCTTATTCGATTGTGCCGCCATATTCGTTAGCAATGGTGAAAGACAAATATGCCGAATATAAAACCGGCCCGCGGGATGATTGAAATAGTATAAACGTTTCCGTTCCGGGTCGTTTATATTTTGGAAACATTCAAGGAATTCCCGTAGGTAAGCATACCCTATATCGTCAGATATCATGCAGGTAGTTGTCATTTGAACTCCGCTAAAGTCAATAAATACCGCAACGTCGGCATTTGCTGACAATGGGTTTAAATGTGTATTCATGCCAGCATGCTGTACAGGAGAGCTGTTAGATCTCAGCGGGAATGGAGCTTTCAAAGCTGCCCTGAAAGACAAGCTCAGTGCCTAGCAGACGATAGAAGTGGTATAAAACGGAAATAAAAACAAAGGCGATCCTGGCGGCCGAGGCCGGAACCGTGTATTGTGCAAGTCCCGCATTGGATTGGATTGAAATTGCAGTTTAAGGGCCGCTTCCCGTACGGATTTCGCAGCCCATCAACTCAATGTTTTATTTTAATTACACGTTACATTTCTTAGTTCGTTAAAGATGTTTACAAGCGCTGTATTATCAAATAAACAAATAAATCAATAAATAAATATATAAATAAATAAATAAGTAAATAACAAGGAATGGGCGGATGGAGATATAAACAGAATAGAAGAATTGTCTATGTACAGGTTCATCGGTTGGTTTTTGATTAGGTTATATTGGTAAGTATGTGTTCATTGCATATTGTAGTCGCGTGGGTGAATCCTTTGTCTTTGTACCCCTCTGTACACACAAAGCCGCCCAGAAAAAACTGGGAGAACCATAAAGAAATCTGTGCCTGTAACAATTGCTTGGAGTGTGTATTGGGGCACGCCCTATATTGAGTGAAAGTCAAAGGATCATATTTGCATTGGACAATCGTTACATCGGTGGCAACTCAGGTGTGGCACGTCTGATCTGTGTTGTCTTCAGTGAGTATGGTTTCGATTGTCCGTGGTTGTGGTAGGCATTGTTCGATTTGGTTTGAATGTAGAAGCTGTTCTTGTTTCCGTTGATTGTTCGTGGTCAAGGTGTGGGTTTTGGGATTCCACTGAAATGGCTAGGTCAGGGTGGTTCGTTTGGAGTTTGAAGGGTCTTGGTCGGTGGTCTGTGGTCGGTGGTCGGCGGTCAGTGGTCGGAAATGTAGATGGCGATCAGTTCAGGTGTTGTCGATGTTGAGTTACTGCTACTCGAAGGACCCGCTTCATAGACCGGTAGAACAGTTTCTGGCCTAAATGGTTGAGATGAACCTGAACCCTGATGTCGTATAATTTGTATCTCTTCCAATCACGTGATAAATTGTGCATTCATTCATCTGCATGGCATGTGATCACTTATCCAGAAATCTACGGTAGCATCGCTTATGTAAAACGAAATTGTCAACGCGCAGTACACATGCCGCACGGCGTGAAGTCCTATATGTCACCCGATACACCAAATTGAAGCTTCCTTTTACGACTGTGCCAGTCCAGGGACCTCGCGCTGGCAATTAAGTTGATGGTACGTTACATGAGGGAGGTGACCGGCTAATTGAATTGTTTGACGATCCCCACCATTCGCGACCGCTCGGCCTGTTCCGTAGAAGTCATTGTACCGCGGGCATTAATGGTGTAGGGATTTTACACCTCTTCGGTGTAAACCGTGATCCACCGCAAGTGAAGCAAACCACATGCTATAGGACGTGTTTCCGCTCACATAATCCTGGTTGTATTTCTCCCTCACCAGGAGATAAAATCCGAAGGAAATGGATATTCCCATATAATAACCAATGAAATCCATATGAGAACACCCTGTGGGAAAGTTCATCCCATATACGTATACGAGATCAGCGCGTGACGCGCACTAGCCAATCAGAAGTAATGCCGGACTACTTTCGTATTTTCATAAATGAAATTTGTAGGTCAAATATACTACGCCTATTTTTAGTAACATTTACTATCGTCTGCTTTACACAATTATGACAATACCGATAATTGATGGATTAATATGTCGATGGACAGAGACATCAACTTGAATTTCTTGAAACCTGGCGATAGTGTGTGGGTAAAGAAATCCAGCCAGAAGGCAGTTGGAACATTCGTAAAACGGCACAAACCACTGGGAACATTTACTTTGTTCCATGTCACGATGGATTCAGGCGAAATGATTGACGTGCCATGGTACGACTTGGACCCACTGAACATCGACGACATTGAACTTGATCAACCTAGCGCTGGGCCTACCGATGACCAAACCGAAACAACGAGGTTTGTTGATGTTGACTTGAATGATTTTATTGGAGCTCAGGAAAACAAAGAGTCGGCTCGAAAAACGAAGTCACACTTAAATGTACTGTCTGAATACTTATGTGGATTGGGTGAAACCAGAGATATCAAGGATATTGAGCCTATCGCTCTGGGCAAATTATTGGCACAGTTTGTCGTCTCCGTAAGGAAACAGAATGGAGAAGACTATGAACCGAACAGTCTTCGTGGATTCATTTCCAGTTTCGACAGATACTTAAAACAAAATGAATATGGATATTCCATCATTACCAGCATTGAGTTTGCAAAAACGAGAGAGGCTCTAAAAGCCAAACAAATCCAACTTAAGAAGGATGGAAAGGGCAACAAACCGTGTAAGTCAGAGCCGATCACCGACGATGAAATCTCCAAGTTGTACGAAACCGGCCAGCTCGGACGAAGTACCCCATGTGGGGGCCCTAATCGTGTATTTGCGCCTAATCGTGTCAGCGCCAAATCGTGTAACAAAATTGCGCCTAATAACGTGTTGCGCCTAATCGTGTAGGAAATTTGCGGTTAATGGTGGAACTGCGCCTAATCGTGTACGAAATTTGCGCTTAATTGTGGAACTGCGCCTAATCGTTTACGGAATTTGCGCCTATTTGTGTAAATGCGCCTAATCATGTAAGGAAGCTGCGTCTAATCATGTAACTGCTCTTAATCATTTGAACGATCTTGCGCCTAATTTTGCGTTGCGCCTAACCGTGTAGAAAAATTGCTCCTAATTGTGGAACTGGGCCTAATCGTGTAGGAGATTTGCTCCTAAATGTGGAAATGCGCCTATTCGTGTGAGAAGTGTGCTCCTAATTGTGGAACTGCGCCTAATCGTGGAAATCATTTTGCGCCTAATTATGCGTTGCGCCTATTCGTGTAGAAAATTTGCGTCTAACTGTGGAAATGCGCCTAATTGTGTATAGAGGCTGTGCCTAAACGTGCACAACGTGAAGACATAAGTAGTATGTAAAAGACGGATAAAGTCAACTTGACCTTTCGTCATTTTTGGGGCGGTCACGGGGAGATCACGTGATCAAGAGGTCAAGGTCACTATAGTTCCGGGACTTCCGGTCACGTATTTCTCCGCGGTGATGCGGTCTGGCGATGATGCGATGGCGGGAAAAAGCCTCCGCGGATGGAAAGTAATCCCAAATACGCGGAGAGCCGGGGGAAATTCTCCGGCAATCGTCGCCAAGCTTCGGGACATTTTGGGGGCCAGAGGGGCCCCAATGGACCGATTGGGTCGAGTGAGGTGTCAAAGTGGAGCGCTCGTCCAGGGTGATCAAGTCATGGGTTGGCGCATGTAAATTGAGGATTTGCCCCGAAAATATAAAAAAAAAGCAGAACACGGGCTTTACCCCTAAAATAGGGGAAAAGGGTTAATATCGGTCTCTGGCTTATCGGGCCTGCCTATCAAGTCATGGATGGGTGTATGTAAAATAAGGACTCCGAAAATATAAAATGCGGAACACGGACTTCACTTTACCTCAACAATGGGAGAATGATTCGAACATTTGCATCTATACTGAAAAATGCCTGTATAGGGTATGGGGGGTGGTCATTTTTTGTGGATCCACTGTGGGTTGTGGGGTCTAGTTTTCTTCGTTTCACCACGTAAAACACGATGGGAAGGGTCTAGGAGCTAAGCGGTGAAATTTTTCGAAATGTTTCGGTACCGGGTAGGTCTGTATATAGGCCCATACTGGCTCAATGGATAGGTCCATACTGGGAAACATCCTGGACATTGCGATATGGGTTGTGGGATCTTGTTTTTCACGTCTCACCACGTAGAACACGATGGGCGGGGTCCCGAAGCTAAGCTGTGAAATTTTTCGAAGAGTGCACGGAGGTCTGGGTAGGCCCATAGGCCTACTGGCTCAGTGGATACGTTCATACTGGGCAATTCACACATGTTCATTGCGATATGGGTTGCGGGATCTTGCTTTTCACGTCTAACCACGTAAAACACGATGACAGGGGTCTCGAAGTTAAGCGGTGAAATTTCTTTGAAAGGTCCAGGTACCGGGTAGGTCTGTATATTGGCCCATAGTGGCTCAGTGGATAGGTCTATACTGGGAAATGTACTCCTGGACATTGTGATATAGGTTGTGGGATCTTGTTTTTCACGTCTCACCACGTAGAACACGATGGGCGGGGTCCCGAAGCTATGGGGTGAAATGTTTCGAAAAGTTCACGGAGGTCTGGATAGGCCCATTGACCTACTGGCTCAGTGGATAGGTCCATACTGGGAAAATCACACATGTTCATTGCGATACGGGTTGCGGGATCTCGTTTTTCACGTCTCACCACGTAGAACACGATGGGCGGAGTCCCGAAGCTAAGCGGTGAAATTTTTCGAAAAGTTCACGGAGGTCTGGATAGGCCCATAGACCTACTGGCTCAGTGGATAGGTCCATACTGGGCAATTCACACATGTTCATTGCGATATGGGTTGCGGGATCTTGTTTTTCATGTCTAACCACGTAGAACACGATGAGAGGGGTCTCGAAGTTAAGCGGTGAAATATTTTTGAACGGTCCAGCTACCGGGTAGGTCTGCATATTGGCCCATACTGGCTCAGTGGATAGGTCTATACTGGGAAATGTACTCCTGGACATTGCGATATAGGTTATGGGATCTTGTTTTTCACGTCTCACCACGTAGAACACGATGGGCGGGGTCCCGAAGCTAAGGGGTGAAATTTTTCGAAAAGTTCACGGAGGTCTGGATAGGCCCATAGGCCTAATAGCTCAGTGGATAGGTTCATACTGGGCAATTCACACATGTTCATTGCGATACGGGTTGCGGGATCTTGTTTTTCACGTCTAACCACGTAGAACACGATGGGAGGGGTCTCAAAGTTAAGCGGTGAATTTTTTTTTGAAAGGTCCAGGCACCGGGTAGGTCTGTATATTGGCCCATACTGGCTCAGTGGATAGGTCCATACTGGGAAATATACTCCTGGACATTGCGATATAGGTTGTGGGATCTTGTTTTTCACGTCTCACCACGTAGAACACGATGGGCGATGGGGGTCCCGAAGCTAAGCGGTGAAATCTTTTGAAAAAGATACTGCGCGCATGCGTAGTGGGCAAATAGTGCTGGGTGGGCGCTTGGCGTGTAGGTGAGCCCCTAGTGGTCCGATGGTGTCGTATGAGGTCTTAGTTTCAAGCTCTCGTGGAGGAGCATCCGACTGGACTAATTTATCGTCCGTTTTCATTATTCTGCGCATGCTCAGTCTGGCAGTATTATAGAAAGCAGACATTCTGGGGGTGCGTGAGGTGTGTTTGGGGTAGAGATGGGCCACTATTGGTCCAAATGAGTCGTGGGAGAAGTCAAAGTAAAACTTTTGTAGGGTAGATTCAGAATGTCGTGTTTTTCCCATTGCAAATTGCGTCAATCTGCACATGCGCAGTTGGGTGTAGTAAGTAAAGTGGTCATTTTTGGGGGTGCGTGGGATTGTGTTTGGGGTAGAGAGGGACCATGCTTGGTCCGAATGCGTCGTGTGGGGTGTCATTTTGTGGCTGTTATTATATATATATAAAGGCGCATTAGGAGACTGTTGCCAACAAGTTCTGAGCTGACCAACTTTTGATGAAAATTTCTGGTGTTTTTGATGAAAATCACTGGCGATTCTGACTTGGACGGTGCCCATCTTAATATAGGCAGGATTTCAACTGGGGGTGGGGATTTCCAAGAGTTCAGTTCGCGTTCGAGTCCTAATGCCTACTGTACTTCGTAGGTCCTGTGACGTTAGTCACACTGCCATGTGATATAATAGAGATCAAATATTGTATAATACAGCACAGATTTAGTATAATGTAGGACAGATATGGCATAATACAGGGAAGATATGGTATAATACAGAACATATTGTATAGTACAGGATATATATGGTACAATACAGGACATATGGTATAATACAGCACAGATAAGGTATAACACAGAACATATTTGGTATAATACAGGACAGATTCTATAATACAGGACAGATATTGTATAATACAGCACAGATATGGTATAATACAGGACATATATTGTATAATACTGGACAGATATGGTATAATACAGGACAGATAAGGTATAATACAGCACAGATTTGGTATAATACTGGACAGATATTGTATAATACAGGACAGATATTATATCACAGGCATATTATAATACAACACAGATATGGTATACATACGAAAGAACAACGTAGGACAGTTCTTGTGGGCTGCGGGCTTATAAAAGAGGCGGTAGGTGGGAATGTTCAGCATTTTCTGATACGCAGCCGAAATGTTCTCTTGTTTGACCTGCCTGAAGCCATTTAGTGGCCCCGAAGATTTGCAACGGCACGATCATTTAATAGGGAAGATGCTTTACGGCGCCACGAACGCTCACTCTACGAGGGCGCGAGGGAACAAAGTAATGAATGTGGTCAACTCTTCACACGGCTCAATCAGTTAAGACGGCATCAGCGTTTGATTCATTGTCCATCACCACGGCATGGGCGACCACTTTCCACTGAAGAGGAGCCCAGGAAGGTCACTCCCACTGAAGAGGAGCCCAGGAAGGTCACTCCCACTGAAGAGGATCCCAGGGAGATGAAACTTATGCAGACACCACCAACCCAACCCTTGCCGAGTACCGAGCCCATGCCCAGTTTGCTTTTGCCTATAGTGGAAGCGGGCCTAGATATCAAGCCGGACACCGATGACTGACGACTGACGACTTCGAGCATTTCCAGAAAGATCCCGTGGATGCCCCCAGTGAACACTTACCGGACGCCCATCCATTAAGTGACATCTACAGGGACCATTGGTTTATGATCCGTCAATGTTTCCGCCGTCATCGCCTGCTACTAGACATCTACAATTTCCGATTAGAGTCCCTGTGTCGGCTGTTCAAATACGTGGAAGCCATCTTCAACGATCAAACTACGGCCTTGAAGTTGAATCTAGCGTTTGGTTATGAGCTGCAGCATAATGAGACAGACCAAGTCCGAAACTTTTACCCGATCAGTAACATCCGGCTATTTGACCAACCGTTTACCATCACGGATTGGGCGTCGCTAGAGCCCGTGCGGGATCAAGTGGACCAATTGGTTGTGTTGGAATGGGCCCAACAACAAAGCCCCAGCACCCAACGGGTCGTAGAGAGGGTGACCAATGTCACGTTTTTCGTTACCAAAGTGACCGACCACCCCATCGGATGAATGTATTCACCCATGCACTGATTGATACTCAGAATGCGCAAACAACTATTTGAGGATATGTTGCCACAACGGTATCCTGGCCTGCCCGACGACGATTAGAACAAACGGATCAGAGCGAACATGGCCGAAGATGGAACTTTCTAAAATGGGGACTTCTGGCTGGACAAGAGCAACCGAGAATTCATCTAACGGGCATGAACGAATATGACAGATGCAGCGCCAAATGGCGACCTCTGATTGGACAAGAGGCTGCTTGTATTGTAAACATACCCAACACAGCTCACCCAGTTTGGGTTTGATGTACTGGAGGGGATAATAAAATGATTGGCCTGTCATCCTTGTTGTTGTTGTTGTTCTCTCACCGGTCTACATCATGGGCGTTAACCCTACCTGGCATAGGGGGGGGGGGGTCGAATCTCCGCCCTGCCAAACTTTCTGCGCTATCTCCGGAACGACAAGAAATAGAGAGCTGAAACTTCGTGACTTTATATTTTATCATATTGGGGTCATTTTGAGCCTATTCGCATGACATGAAAAGCTGAAACTTCGTGACTTTATAGTTTATCATATAGAGAGGGACCATGCTTGGTCCGAATGCGTCGTGTGGGGTGTCATTTTGTGGCTGTTGGTATGTAGACCACCATTTGAGACATGTCCACGTGATCTGTGACGTCATTGGTGACATCATCAGTAGACGTATTAGCGAAAGCGGACATTTTGGGGTGTGTATGATAGCGTTTGGGGTAGAGATGGACCATCCGTGGTCCGAATGGGTCATGTGAGGAGTATCAACGCCTGCTGAACACTTCAACGCCCTGGTGAATTAGCCCTGAAGCTCTGATTTTCAAGATAGTCCATGAAATTGACAATAATTCATCGAAATACGGTGACGCCAGTCAACGCCTGTCGTTACGCCTTAACGTCCATGATGTAGACCGGTGAGAGAAAAACAGCAACAACAATGATGACAGATCAATCATTTTATTATCGCCTCCAGTATATCATACCCAAGCTGCGGGAACTGCGTTGGGTATGTTTATAATACAAGTAGCCTCAAGTAATCAGAGGCTACAATTTGGCGCTGCATCTGTTATATTCTTTCTTTCGTTAGATGTATTCTCGGCTGCTCTTGTCCAATCAGAAGTCGCCATTTCAGAAAGTTCCATCTTCGGCCATGTTCGCTCTGATCCTTTTGTTCTAATCGTCGTCGGGTAGGCCAGGATACCGTTGAGGCAACATATCCTCAAATAGTTGTTTGCGCATTCTGAGTATCTATCAGTGCCTGGGTGAATACATTCATCAGATGGGGTGGTCGGTCAGCTTGGTAACGAAAAACGTGACATCGGTCAGCCTCTCTACGACCCATTGGGTGTTGGCGCGTTGTTGTTGGGCCCATTCCGACACATCCAATTGGTCCACTTGATGTGGCACGGTCTCTAGCGGTGTCCTATCCGTGACGGTAGGTCAAATACCCGGATGTTACTGCTCGAGTGAAATTATCGGACTTGGTCTGTCTCATTATGCTGCAGTACATAACCAAACGCCAGATTCAACTTGAAGGCCGTTGTTTGATCATTGAAGTAGGCTTCCGCGTACTTGAAGAGCCGAGACAGGTCCTCCAACCGGAAATTGTATATGTCTGGTAGCGGGCGATGACGGTGGAAACATCGACGGATCATGAACCAGTGGTCCCTGTAAATGTCACTTAATGGATGGGCGTCCGGTAAGAGATCACTGGGGGCATCCACTGGATCTTCCTGGAAATGCTCGATGTCGTCATGCGTATGTGGAACAGTATCACCAGTGTCCGGCTGGATATCTAGATCCTCCTCGACTGTAGACACAAGCAAACTGGACATGGGTATTGTATAATACAGGACAACTATTGTACAATACAGGACAGATGTGGTATAATGCATGAGAGATATGATATAATAGAGATCAAATATTGTATAATACAGCACAGATTTAGTATAATGTAGGACAGATATGGCATAATACAGGGAAGATATGGTATAATACAGAACATATTGTATAGTACAGGATATATATGGTACAATACAGGACATATGGTATAATACAGCACAGATAAGGTATAACACAGAACATATTTGGTATAATACAGGACAGATTCTATAATACAGGACAGATATTGTATAATACAGCACAGATATGGTATAATACAGGACATATATTGTATAATACTGGACAGATATGGTATAATACAGGACAGATAAGGTATAATACAGCACAGATTTGGTATAATACTGGACAGATATTGTATAATACAGGACAGATATTGTATAATACAGGACAGATATTGTATATTATATCACAGGTATATTATAATACAACACAGATATGGTATACATACGAAAGAACAACGTAGGACAGTTCTTGTGGGCTGCGGGCTTATAAAAGAGGCGGTAGGTGGGAATGTTCAGCATTTTCTGATACGCAGCCGAAATGTTCTCTTGTTTGACCTGCCTGAAGCCATTTAGTGGCCCCGAAGATTTGCAACGGCACGATCATTTAATAGGGAAGATGCTTTACGGCGCCACGAACGCTCACTCTACGAGGGCGCGAGGGAACAAAGTAATGAATGTGGTCAACTCTTCACACGGCTCAATCAGTTAAGACGGCATCAGCGTTTGATTCATTGTCCATCACCACGGCATGGGCGACCACTTTCCACTGAAGAGGAGCCCAGGAAGGTCACTCCCACTGAAGAGGAGCCCAGGAAGGTCACTCCCACTGAAGAGGATCCCAGGGAGATGAAACTTATGCAGACACCACCAACCCAACACTTGCCGAGTACCGAGCCCATGCCCAGTTTGCTTTTGCCTATAGTGGAAGCGGGCCTAGATATCAAGCCGGACACCGATGACTGACGACTGACGACTTCGAGCATTTCCAGAAAGATCCCGTGGATGCCCCCAGTGAACACTTACCGGACGCCCATCCATTAAGTGACATCTACAGGGACCATTGGTTTATGATCCGTCAATGTTTCCACCGTCATCGCCTGCTACTAGACATCTACAATTTCCGATTAGAGTCCCTGTGTCGGCTCTTCAAATACGTGGAAGCCATCTTCAACGATCAAACTACGGCCTTGAAGTTGAATCTAGCGTTTGGTTATGAGCTGCAGCATAATGAGACAGACCAAGTCCGAAACTTTTACCCGATCAGTAACATCCGGCTATTTGACCAACCGTTTACCATCACGGATTGGGCGTCGCTAGAGCCCGTGCGGGATCAAGTGGACCAATTGGTTGTGTTGGAATGGGCCCAACAACAAAGCCCCAACACCCAACGGGTCGTAGAGAGGGTGACCAATGTCACATTTTTCGTTACCAAAGTGACCGACCACCCCATCGGATGAATGTATTCACCCATGCACTGATTGATACTCAGAATGCGCAAACAACTATTTGAGGATATGTTGCCACAACGGTATCCTGGCCTGCCCGACGACGATTAGAACAAACGGATCAGAGCGAACATGGCCGAAGATGGAACTTTCTAAAATGGGGACTTCTGGCTGGACAAGAGCAACCGAGAATTCATCTAACGGGCATGAACGAATATGACAGATGCAGCGCCAAATGGCGACCTCTGATTGGACAAGAGGCTGCTTGTATTGTAAACATACCCAACACAGCTCACCCAGTTTGGGTTTGATGTACTGGAGGGGATAATAAAATGATTGGCCTGTCATCCTTGTTGTTGTTGTTGTTCTCTCACCGGTCTACATCATGGGCGTTAACCCTACCTGGCATAGGGGGGGGGGGGTCGAATCTCCGCCCTGCCAAACTTTCTGCGCTATCTCCGGAACGACAAGAAATAGAGAGCTGAAACTTCGTGACTTTATATTTTATCATATTGGGGTCATTTTGAGCCTATTCGCATGACATGAAAAGCTGAAACTTCGTGACTTTATAGTTTATCATAAAGAGAGGGACCATGCTTGGTCCGAATGCGTCGTGTGGGGTGTCATTTTGTGGCTGTTGGTATGTAGACCACCATTTGAGACATGTCCACGTGATCTGTGACGTCATTGGTGACATCATCAGTAGACGTATTAGCGAAAGCGGACATTTTGGGGTGTGTATGATAGCGTTTGGGGTAGAGATGGACCATCCGTGGTCCGAATGGGTCATGTGAGGAGTATCAACGCCTGCTGAACACTTCAACGCCCTGGTGAATTAGCCCTGAAGCTCTGATTTTCAAGATAGTCCATGAAATTGACAATAATTCATCGAAATACGGTGACGCCAGTCAACGCCTGTCGTTACGCCTTAACGTCCATGATGTAGACCGGTGAGAGAAAAACAGCAACAACAATGATGACAGATCAATCATTTTATTATCGCCTCCAGTAGATCATACCCAAGCTGCGGGAACTGCGTTGGGTATGTTTATAATACAAGTAGCCTCATGTAATCAGAGGCTACAATTTGGCGCTGCATCTGTTATATTCTTTCTTTCGTTAGATGTATTCTCGGCTGCTCTTGTCCAATCAGAAGTCGCCATTTCAGAAAGTTCCATCTTCGGCCATGTTCGCTCTGATCCTTTTGTTCTAATCGTCGTCGGGTAGGCCAGGATACCGTTGAGGCAACATATCCTCAAATAGTTGTTTGCGCATTCTGAGTATCTATCAGTGCCTGGGTGAATACATTCATCAGATGGGGTGGTCGGTCAGCTTGGTAACGAAAAACGTGACATCGGTCAGCCTCTCTACGACCCATTGGGTGTTGGCGCGTTGTTGTTGGGCCCATTCCGACACATCCAATTGGTCCACTTGATGTGGCACGGTCTCTAGCGGTGTCCTATCCGTGACGGTAGGTCAAATACCCGGATGTTACTGCTCGAGTGAAATTATCGGACTTGGTCTGTCTCATTATGCTGCAGTACATAACCAAACGCCAGATTCAACTTGAAGGCCGTTGTTTGATCATTGAAGTAGGCTTCCGCGTACTTGAAGAGCCGAGACAGGTCCTCCAACCGGAAATTGTATATGTCTGGTAGCGGGCGATGACGGTGGAAACATCGACGGATCATGAACCAGTGGTCCCTGTAAATGTCACTTAATGGATGGGCGTCCGGTAAGAGATCACTGGGGGCATCCACTGGATCTTCCTGGAAATGCTCGATGTCGTCATGCGTATGTGGAACAGTATCACCAGTGTCCGGCTGGATATCTAGATCCTCCTCGACTGTAGACACAAGCAAACTGGACATGGGTATTGTATAATACAGGACAACTATTGTACAATACAGGACAGATGTGGTATAATGCATGAGAGATATGATATAATAGAGATCAAATATTGTATAATACAGCACAGATTTAGTATAATGTAGGACAGATATGGCATAATACAGGGAAGATATGGTATAATACAGAACATATTGTATAGTACAGGATATATATGGTACAATACAGGACATATGGTATAATACAGCACAGATAAGGTATAACACAGAACATATTTGGTATAATACAGGACAGATTCTATAATACAGGACAGATATTGTATAATACAGCACAGATATGGTATAATACAGGACATATATTGTATAATACTGGACAGATATGGTATAATACAGGACAGATAAGGTATAATACAGCACAGATTTGGTATAATACTGGACAGATATTGTATAATACAGGACAGATATTGTATAATACAGGACAGATATTGTATATTATATCACAGGTATATTATAATACAACACAGATATGGTATACATACGAAAGAACAATGTAGGACAGTTCTTGTGGGCTGCGGGCTTATAAAAGAGGCGGTAGGTGGGAATGTTCAGCATTTTCTGATACGCAGCCGAAATGTTCTCTTGTTTGACCTGCCTGAAGCCATTTAGTGGCCCCGAAGATTTGCAACGGCACGATCATTTAATAGGGAAGATGCTTTACGGCGCCACGAACGCTCACTCTACGAGGGCGCGAGGGAACAAAGTAATGAATGTGGTCAACTCTTCACACGGCTCAATCAGTTAAGACGGCATCAGCGTTTGATTCATTGTCCATCACCACGGCATGGGCGACCACTTTCCACTGAAGAGGAACCCAGGAAGGTCACTCCCACTGAAGAGGAGCCCAGGAAGGTCACTCCCACTGAAGAGGATCCCAGGGAGATGAAA